>SJYV01022707.1:674512-729529 GCA_006410875.1 Neotragus pygmaeus
AACCTAGATAGCATATTCAAAAGCAGACATATTACTTTGCCAACAAAGGTCCATCTAGTCAAGGCTATGGTTTTTCCAGTGGTCATGTATGGATGTGAAGGTTGGACTGTGAAGAAAGCTGAGTGCCGAAGAATTGATGTTTTTGAACTGTGGTATTGGAGAAGACTCTTAGCAGTCCCTTGGACTGCAAGGAGATCCAACCATTCCATTCTAAAGGAGATCAGTTCTGGGTGTTCTTTGAAGGACGGATGCTAAAGCTTAAACTCCAATACTTTGGCCACCTCATGTGAAGAGTTGACTCATTTGAAAAGACCTTGATGCTGGGAAGGATTAGGGGCAGGAGGAGAAGGGGACGACAAAGGATGAGATCGGCTGGATGGCATCACTGACTCGATGGACGTGAGTTTGGGTGAACTCTGGGAGTTGGTGATGGACAGGGAGGCCTGGCATGCTGCAATTCATGGGGTCACAAAGAGTTGGACACGACTGAGTGACTGAACTGAACTGAACTGAATTCATTGATCAGTGTCTTACAACTTTCATTGTATGTGTATCTCATCTCCTTGGTTAAATTTATTCCTATGTATTTTATTCTCTTATGCAATTTAAAATGTAACTGTCTTCTTATTTTCCCTTTTTGATAGTTCATTATTAGTATATAGAAATGCAACTAACTTTTGTATATTGATTTCATATCCTTCAAGTGCATGGAATTCATTATTAGTTATAATAGTTCTTTTGGTGGAGTTTATATCANTTAAATTTATTCCTATGTATTTTATTCTCTTATGCAATTTAAAATGTAACTGTCTTCTTATTTTCCCTTTTTGATAGTTCATTATTAGTATATAGAAATGCAACTAACTTTTGTATATTGATTTCATATCCTTCAAGTGCATGGAATTCATTATTAGTTATAATAGTTCTTTTGGTGGAGTTTATATCATGTCATCTGCAAATAGATGCAAATTTCATGTTCCTTTTCAATTTGGATGACACTTTTTTCTTTTTTTCTTGACTATTACTCTGGCTGGCACTTCCAATGTTAAATAAAAATGGTGAGAGTGGGAATCTTTGTCTTTTTCTCCTGATCTTAGAAGAAAAGTTTTTTTGTTTTTTTTTTAAAAAGCTATTGAGTAAAGTGTTCACTGTAGGCTTATAATATATGGCCTTTCTTGTGTTAAGGTATTATACATTGCTTCTAAATCCACTTGGTTGAGTATTTTTATGAGGGATGGATGTCAGATTTTGTCAAGTGCTTTTCCTGTGTCTGTTGAGATGATCATATGATTTTATCCTTCCTTTTGTTAATGTGGTATATCACACTTTAGTTTGTAGGCATTGACTGAACCATCACTGCATGCCTGGAATAAATCCTACTTGATTATGGTATAAGTTTATGGTAACAATATGGCTAATCATGTGTTGTTGAATTTGGTTAGCTAGTATTTTGTTGAGGATTTTTGCCTCTGTGTTTATCAAGAATATTGGACTATAATTTTTTTTCTTGTCATGTTCTTGTCTAGTTTTAGACATTAGGTATCAGAGTAATACTAGCCTTATAAAATGAGTTTGGAAGTGTTCTCTCTTCTATCTTTTGGGAAAAGTTTGGGAGGGATTGTTATTAATTCTATTTAAAATGTTTCATAGAATTGACCAGTGAAGCCATCTGTTCCTGACTTTTGTTTGTTGGGAAATTTTTTTTTATTACAAATTCCACTTCCTTCCTAGTAATAGATCTGCTCAGATTTTGTTTCTTCGTGTTTTAGCCTTGATATGTTGTATGCTTCTAGGAATTTATACATTTCTTCTAAGTTGTTCAATGTTTTGGTGTATGTGTGCTAAGTAGCTTCAGTCATCTCTGACTCTTTATGACTCCATGGACGGTAGCCTGCTGGGTTCCTCTGTTCATGGGGATTCTCCAGGCAAGAATACTGGATTCCCTTCTCCAGGGGATCCTCCTGACCCAGGGATCGAACCTGTGTTTCCTGCAGCTCCTGCATTACAGATGGATTATTTACCACTGAGCCACTGGATAAGCCCATTTTAGTGTATAATTCTTCATAGTAGTCTTTATGATTTTTTGTATTTCTGTGGTATAAATTATGTTGTCTCCTCTTTCATTTCTGATTTTGAGTTCTCTCTTTTTTATTTTTGGTGAGTCCAGCTGATGGTTTATCAATTTTGTTTATCTTTTCAAAAAACCATTTCTTAGATTCATTGATCTTTTCTTATTATTCAGCTGCGCAGTCATGTCCACCTCTTTGTGACCCCATGGACTGCAGCACATGAGGCGTCTCACCATCTCCCAAAGTTTGCCCAAGTTTATGTCCATTGCATTGGTGATCTTTTCTATTATCTTTTAAATCTTTAATTCATTTATTTCCACTTTGATCTTTGTTATTTCCTTTTACTAACTTTGGGTTTAATTTATTCTATTTCTAGTTTCTTGAGGTATAAAGTTATATTGTTTATTTGAGATCTTTCTTGTTTCTTAATGTAGTCATTTATCACCATGAATTTCTCTCTCAGAACTGCTTTTGTTGCATCCCATAAGTTTTGATAGATTTCCATTTTCATGTCTCAAAATGTAGACAGCTAGGTTGCTTCCATATCTTGGCTATTATAACTAATGCTGCTATGAACGTTGAATGTTTTACAATTGAATGAATTACATGAATCTCTTCAAATTAGTGTTTTTGTTTTCTTCAGATGTATATGCAGGACTAGAATTTCTGAATCATATGGTAGGTCTATTTTTTAGTTTTTTGAGAAACACCCATACTTCCTTTCCACAGTGGCTGCACCAATTTACATTTCCACCAACAGCGACCCAGGGCTCCTTTTTCTCCATTTATTACTTGTTGTATTTTGATTATAGTTTCTGACAGGTGTTAGAGGATGCCTCGCTGTGGTTTGTATTTTCCTGGTGTAGTGATGTGAAGCATCTTTTCATGAGTCTGTTGGCCATCTGGCTGTAGGGCCCTGGGGTCTTGGGTTTAATGCCTGTGCACCGGTGAGTGGGGCCAGGTCCTGGGCTGCTGATGGCCAGGGCCGTGTCCAGGGTCGGCCGTGAGCTCAGGTGGTGTTCAGGCAGCCTGTCTGCTGGCAGATGAGCCTGTGTCCTCGCCCAGTTAGTTGTTTGGTCTGAGATGCCTTAGCACTGGCGCCCACAGGCTGGGATCTGGGGCAGGACTGGGCCCTAGGGTTAATAAGGAAGAGGAAGAAGGGTTCCAAACTTGCCAGCACCAGTGTCCAGGTAGCAGAATGAGCCCCCAGGATGGCTGCTGCCACTGGCTGTGTCCCCAAGGCGAGCTTTAGTCGCCTGCTGCCTCCTTGGAAAACTCAGTCATCAGGTTTCACCAAGCTCCTTTCAAATGAGTGCTTCTGCCCTGGGTCCCAGAGCATGTTAGATACTGTCTGCACTGTTTAAGGTGGAGTCTCTATTTCCCACAGCCCCCTGGGTCTCCTGGAAGTAAGGCCCACTTGCCTTCAAAGCCAGGCATGCTGGGGGCTGTCTTCCCAGTACGGGCTCTCCAATCTGAGGACCCCTGTATGGGCTGGTCCCCTCCCTCCCTGGGGAGAGCCGATGTGACTGTAATGATTCTCTGGGGAGTGCGCCACCCACCCGGGAGCGTTGGTCTTAACTGCACTGTGGTTCTGAGACTCCTACCCATTTCTTTGCAGTGCCTCTTTTTCTCTTTAGTTGCATAAGATCTTTTGTGGATGTTCTGGTCTTTCTCACTGATAGTAGTTATGTAAATACTTGTAATTTTGGTGTGCCCACGAGAGGAGGTGAGCCTCAGGGTCTTTCTACTCTGTTGTCTTGGCAGTGTCCCTCTTTTGCTGCTTTTAAGAGTCTCTCCTTGTCTTTTAACTTTTGACGGTTTGGTTATAATGTGTCTTGATGTGAGTCTTTCTGGATTCCTTTTATTTGAAACGCTCTTAGGCTTCCTTGATCTTGATGTCTGTTTCCTTCCCCAGGTTAGGCACATTTTCAGTAAATATTTCGTCCAAAAAAAAAAAAAAAAAAAAACAAACACAAACATTCTGTCCCTTTCTCTCTCATTTCTCCTTCTCAGTTTCCTATAATGTGAACATTGGTCCTCTTGATGTTGTCCCGCTAGTCCGTTAAGCTGTCTCCACTCTCTTTCATTCTTTTTTTCCTTTATGTTCCTCTCACTGGATGAATAGAAGCCTGTCCCTCAGGCTGATAAGCCTCTTTTCGTGACGGAATGGGTGTTTCAGTCTGCTGCCTCTGCTCCATCTCTGAGAAGCAGCCAGTGAGTCTGTGTGAACCTGTTAAGAACTGTCTCTCCATTCACTATAGTCTTGTAGATCTCATGGATGCAAGCCTGTTGGCTTTCAAAGCTAGATGTTTCAAGGGCCCATCTTGAGTGTAGTAAGGTAAAGCAGAACATGTAACATAGGAGATACTGTTGTAGCTGTCTCTGAAAAATATAACCTTCCACACTCTCTTCTCTCTGGCAGAAGTAGTTCACATTATTTTGCATGCACAAAACCTTCATTCTCTCCCACTCTTGTCGTATTGAAATATAGTATTGAAGTCTAGGACCTTGTTATCTAAATTAGTTGTAGTACAGATAAGTCTTTTCAGGTAGTGATTCTAAAATGTATATGAAAATGCAACAAGCTTAGAACAGTCTAATAATTTTGAAAAAGAACCAAGTTGGGCTGTGGGCTCTCAAACTTACTTAATAAAAACTATAATAATTAGGGTCAAGTGATAATTACAAGAATAGTCAAGTAGAAACAAATTTAAAATAACAGCCCCTAAATCGTGCCCTACATACAGAGTCAACTTGTTTTTCAGAAAAATGCAAAGCAATTTAATGGGGAAAGAAAACGTCTTTCAAAATTTGGCACTAGAGCAAATGGATAGCTGAATGAGCAAAATTAATCTTTAACCCTACCTCCTACAATACCAAAAATAAGTATTTTTTAACATGGATCATATTTATGACATTGATCATAAATCTTGATATGAAAACTAAACAACACAATCAAGCTTCAAGAATAAAACACAAGACAACACCTTAAAGACCTTTGTATGAGCAGATATTTCTTAAACAGAATATTAAAAGCAGTATGAGGGAAAAGAGAGCCATGGCTGCCTACAAGCTGGTGCTGATCCGGCACGGTGAGAGCACATGGAACCTGGAGAACCGTTTCAGCAGCTGGTACAATGCGGACCTGATCCCAGCAGGGCACGAGGAGGCGAAGCGAGGCGGGCAGGTGCTGAGAGATGCTGGCTAAGAGTTTGACATCTGCTTCACCTCAGTGCAGAAGAGAGCAATCTGGACCCTCTGGATGGTGCTGGATGCCATTGACCAAATGTGGCTGCCAGTGGTGAGGACTTGGTGCCTTAATGAGCAACACTATGGGGTTCTCACTGGCTTCAATAAGGCAGAAACTGGTCCAAGCATGGTGAGGCCCAGGGAAAGATCTGGAGGCACTCCTATGAAGTCCCACCACCTCCCATGGAGCCTGACCATCCCTCCTACAGCAACATCAGTAAGGATCGCAGGTGCACAGACCTCACTGAAGACCAGCTGCCTTCCTGTGAGTCTGAAGGACACAATTGCCAGAGCTCTGCCCTTTTGGAATGAAGAAATTGTCCCCCAGATCAAGGAGGGGAAATGGGTACTAATTGCAGCCCATGGCAACAGCCTTTGGGGCATCGTCAAGCATCTGGAGGGTCTCTCTGAAGAGGCTATCATGGAGCTGAACCTGCCGACTGGCATTCCCATGGTCTATGAATTGGACAAGAACTTGAAGCCCATCAAGCCCATGCAGTTCCTGGGGGATGAGGAGACTGTGCGTAAAGCCATGGGGGCTATGTCTGCCCAGGGCAAGGCCAAGAAGTGAGGGCAAGCAGCAGATTACTTTCCCAAGGATCACCCTCCTCCCCTGCCCTGGCCCACCCTATTCCTCTGCACCTCTTCCCGGCACCTGTCCCACTGACGACATCTGTAGGCATCATAAGTTGTAGCTGCAGATGGGACCAGCGGCTCCCAATTCCACATTAACCATTTCATCTCTTGCACCCACTCCCTTCATACAGTCTAGTCAGAATGGCACATATCGGGCATGGTCTTCAGTCCAAGCCGAGGGAAGGCTTATCCAGAAGTGCTGAGAGGTCATCACTGGGGGTGTGATGGTGGTTTATTACTAAGGAGCTGGTTGAGTAGGGGTCAGGGAGAAAACCATGCTGAGGTGTGACCAATGAGGAGAAGTAAGAGCCTATTCGTGTCCCCATAGGCTAGCCAGGCACTGTTGTTAGGTGACTCGGGGCTCTAGTTATTCCAGTGGAGGTGAATGTAACCTGCATGGTGACTCAATCAAATATTCCTCCCTGACTCTAAAAGGCTGGATCAATCCTGAATGTTTTTGTGTTGCATTTACTTAAAAAAAAAAAAAAGTATATATATATATATATGAAAATACAAAAAAAAAAAAAAAAAAGAGACCCCTCCTGGGGTTTTTAGTGGTGGTTGAAATATTTCCACATGTAGTCATCAGTAAATAAGTCATTGCTTACACCATCATGGGATAAGCTCCTTGACTTCTAAGGTGTAGGAGTTCATCCTGCTGTGTGTTTTAGAATCCCTCCCTTGCCTTACTGTTTTGTGGCAGCAGAATGCCTCTTGATCATGTCCAAGTGTGTCTCTCACTGTGTCTGACTTCTGAACCATGTTCCAGTTGCTTGGGCCAGCACTTGGGTCAGTACTCATTTGAGCATAACTGTACTAAAAGTATCTTTTTTCCAGATCAGTATAAAATAAAGGAGTGATGTGCAATTAAAAAAAAAACAAAAAGCAGTGTGAGGGAAAAGAGAAACGTGTTGAACTTAATTAAGAACTTTTGTTCATCAAAATACACCATCAAGAAAGTTTGAAAAGCAAACCTCAGACTAAGAGAAGATATTTGCAATATGTANCAATTAAAAAAAAAACAAAAAGCAGTGTGAGGGAAAAGAGAAACGTGTTGAACTTAATTAAGAACTTTTGTTCATCAAAATACACCATCAAGAAAGTTTGAAAAGCAAACCTCAGACTAAGAGAAGATATTTGCAATATGTATATAAAGGACTTTTCTCTTGAATATTGTAAGAATTCCTGCCAGTTAAAAAGAAAAAAGTAGACGATCCAATTATAAAATGGGCAAAAACCTTGGATAGTCATTTCACAAAGAACATATTCAAATATCTAACAAATATAAGAACAAGAGCAAGTAAAACAAAAGGAGAATGATCAGAGTTAAAGTTTTCCAGGTTATAATTTTAAGAGGAAGGCAGAGTTACTGGTTCTCCTTAGACTTTCCATCTGTTGTTATGTTAAAAATTTAAGGATTACTCAGCCATTAAAAAGAATACATTTGAATCAGTTCTAATGAGATGGATGAAACTGGAGCCTATTATACAGAGTGAAGTAAGTCAGAAAGAAAAACACCAATACAGTATACTGACACATATATATGGAATTTAGAAAGATAGTAATGATGACCCTGTATGTGANAAACATGGAATTATAATAAAAATAAGATGTTATGTTTCAGTGGTATGGCAAAAATTAGGAAGATGATTAATATCAAGAGCTGACAAATCTGCAAGATGACCTTTCTGGAGTGTTACTTAGTGGTATCTATTATAATAAAAACTCACACAAATTCTAATACAATAGGACCACAGTTGAAATAAGCAAATATATTATAAACAAAATTACACAGTCTTAATGAATGAAAGGCAAATATATACCTTTCTTGTGATGTATAATTTTCAGGGCTACTGAATATGGATATGCAAGTTATAGAAAACATAACTTTTATGCCTTTTACTGTCACTATGTGAATGGATGCCCAGCCCCCACCCTAGAGCTGTACAACCTACATACCTTTACATGGAATGCCTGATAAATCTGAACTTATTTAAAGAATTCCAGATAAGCAGATATGGCATAGGTATGGTAGACTATATTATTTGATCAAATTGTCATGTCTCTTTCTACTGAGCCAGATACTACCAGGCCTCTCTCTGCCAGAGGATTACATTTCATGTCTGAAAGACATGAGGCTTGGCCAATGACTTGCTTTGGCAAATAAAATATGACTGGAAGTGACTGTGTCATTTTTGAACAGATGCTCTAAGAGCCACTGACTGGTTCTACTACCTTTCTTTTCCCTTTGCCACAGAGCAGCATATCTGAGGTGGGGCTATTTCTCCAGCCTATTGGCAGAATAATAAGGAAGAGATTCACTGCAGCTGATCCATGCTACAGATGGATCACATCATATTTCTGATCAAGAAATAAATTTTGTTACTATAAATCAATTTAGATTTAGAAGTTATTTGTTAATGCAGCACAAAAAGTATAAGTTGACTGAAACAATAGGCCACATTTTAAAATTTTGAAGTTGAGGATGAGGACAAAATTTATACATTTTATTTTGTATTTGGGTATAGTCGACTAACAAACAATGTTGTAATAGTTTCAGATGAACAGTGAAGGGAATCAGCCATACATAAAACTTGTATCCATTTTCTCCCAAAATATAGGTACTCCAAATGGAAGAACCATGTGCTCACTGTAGACTATCTGGAAAAATTAAAATAACCAATACTTTAATCACACAAATATAATGACTGGTATTATTTTCTTCCAGAATATTATAAGGGAACTAAGTATTTCTCATATGCATACATACAACTGGCAATATAACTCACACTCCATTTTATATTTGCCTTTTCTATGAGTATTTTTCTGTGACATTAAGTTCTCAAAATAATTTAAGCAACAGAATAAAATCATTATATTGATGTAATGTAATTCAACCATCTACTTAAAGTTAAATATTTGGAGTTTCCAAATTTAGAATAGCTATAAGTCGTAACTGTGAACAATGTATTTTTATGTGAATATTTGCATCTATACAGTTTTTTTTTTTTTAAGGAGAAATCATTTTCTAAGTAGGCATAATTCTGAGATGCCTTTGATACATTCAAGTAGATATCAGGCTTGGAGAAAAGGTTTGGGCAGAAACTGCTGAAAATGTCAAGACATGGGTGAAACTTAGTTATTTCTGTTCAAAAAAAAAATCTCAAAGTAGTAATGAAATGGTGATCAGTATTTTTAAATTGTATTCTCTAATTCTGAAAACATACTAAGGCTAACTAGAGAAGAAAGTAAAAGTACTGTGCATGTGTACTTGTGTAACAGACTATTTTATAAAATTGAACACATAGAAGAAAAGTATTTAAAACAAATCAGTAGCTAAATTGTTAAAGTCACATTACCAGAAGATTATAATCAATCAGTTCAACTTTTCCTGCTGTTAGTTTTCTTATGACTTGATGACTAATTTCTTCTTTAAAGAATGACTTTGAACAAATGGAAAGTAAAACCTTTTCCATAACAGCATGTAAACAAAGTCTGTGATTTAATAACAAGGTCAAATTCCTGAAATATATGTCTGCTAGTTTTATTTTTTTTTAATTTAGCAGTTGTAATATGTGAACCATTCAGGATTCTATACATTTTTTAAATCTATTAAGCCTCACAGTGAAAATTCATAGAGGCAACTCTGACATCCTATAAATAAATTATATTCAAATTTTAATTTGTAATTCAGTCATGTAAAACTTAGAATATTCCTTCATAGAAGCAATACATTAAAAAAGTAAAGACAGTGAACAAAAAGATTAAAGGTTTTCTGACTTAAGTCATCATCACAACTGAAATCCTTTACAATGTACTTAAATATTCAAGAGTTGTGGTTATTTTGAAACAGTGATGAAACATTATTTTGAATATAGATCATCTTGTTATAAGGAGGTATAGTTAGAGAAAGGGAAATAATTTTGCAATAACATTTTTAAAGAAATCCAGATCATCTAAATTACTCACTCTAAGACTTCTCTGAATTCTAAAATGGTATGGAAACTTACTATTCCTGTGTTTAATGTTTTTCATAGTTGCAATGTTAGTTTTAGGCAGGCTACACTAGTGATGCTACTACTGCACTTTTATGTGTTATATTTTATAGCATATACCTTGGATGAACCTCAGGGAAATTAGGCTGATAGAAAAAAGACAAACAAAAATGGAACGATACTCCAGGTTCGATGCATGAGGCAGGGTGCTCAGGGCTGATGCACTGGGATGACCCTGAGAAATGGGATGGGAAGGGAGGTGGGAGGGAGGGTCAGGATGGGGAACACATGTACACCCATGGCTAATTCATGTGAATGTATGGCAAAACCACCATAATATTGTAAAGTAATTAGCCTCCAATTAAAATAAAAAAATTTTAAATGGAAAAATACTATATGACTGCATTTAATTTATGTAACATTTGTGATATAACATCTTTATAAAGATGGATAACAAATTATTGTTGCTAGTTTTAGGGATGGGGGAGAGGTGGTGGGAGTTATGAAGGCATAGTACGAGGTAGCCTTGTGGTGATGGTATGTTAAGTATATTGATTGTAGCAGTGGTTATGTGAAGCTACACACATGATAAAATTGCAAAGAGCTACATACGCACACACACAAATGAGCACAAGCATAACTAGTGAAATAAAGTAAGCTATATAAATTGTATCAGTGTCAGTTTTCCGGTTTTGTTAGTGTACTACAGTTAGGCAAGATATTGGACCAGGTAAGAATGGGTGAAGAAGGGTGCATAGAACATTCCTATACTTCTCTGCGATTTCTTGTGAATCTATAATTAATTCAAATAAAAAGTTAAAAAAATCATTTAATACTGTACAAAATGTTTAAAAAATCAAACACTATTATTTTCAAGATAATTTAAATTACTGTTACTAATAATCAGTGCTTGACAAGTTTATAATATTAAAAAGGTACTTTATATATTNAGTTAAAAAAATCATTTAATACTGTACAAAATGTTTAAAAAATCAAACACTATTATTTTCAAGATAATTTAAATTACTGTTACTAATAATCAGTGCTTGACAAGTTTATAATATTAAAAAGGTACTTTATATATTAATAACATAATTTCATAAATCATTAAGGCTGATAGAGCTGAGCTACATGAGAAACACATTTTATTGCCATAAGCAAAAATATTACCTTTAAATTTTCAACTTGACACTTAAATGATTTAAAGAGAGTTAGAGATACACTATGAAAAACTCAAGATCTTTTAAATAGCTTGTTTAACAAAATGCAATGAAAAAATAAAACAAAACTGTTTCTATGTGAATTAAGAAAATGCACTGTTTTGCTTCTTGGTATTGGTAAAACCTGCCTTGTAAAGTACTTTCTATCTCAGAACACAGCAAAATGAACTACCCATATCTCTGGAAAAATTATGGTATCAAGGAAAATAATTCAGACATTATAAAAATTCAACTGAAAAGGAAAGGTGGTTCTAAACAGTATTAATGTAAACCAGTAAGTTTACCTGATTTCCAAATTTGCCACTTCAGGTAATTCTCCAAATTTTATCTCTTCTACTTCCAGTTCTTTAAGGGCAGCCATAATTTTCTGCTGATCTCTACTGGTAATTCCATTCTAAGCAGAAATGATTTCAAGGTGCAGTAAGGTAGTCATGAAGAAGGGAAGTGAAAGTTGCTCAGTTGAGTCTGACTCTTTGTGACCCCATGGACTATACACTCCATGGAATTCTCTAGGCCAGTATACTGGAGTGGGTAGCCTTTCCCTTCTCCAGGGGATCTTCCCAACCCAGGGATCAAACCCAGGTCTCCAGCATTGCAGTGGATTCTTTAACCAGCTGAGCCACCAGGGAATCCCCAAGGTAGTCAAACTTGTATAAAATTTGCAATTACTGAACAAGATCTACCTGATTAATTCTCATCTTGAAAAAAATCATACTGAAAAATATACAAATTTGCTTGTAATTGGACTGACAAAGTTACATCATTAAAATATTTAGATACATAGTGACTACAGTCAATTTTTTACATTACATAACAATGCGATAGAGGCAAAAACAAATGACTAGATTTTAATATACAATATAAACTTTCCAGAAAATCATAGTAAAATAATTTTTCCTACAAAATATTATTAGTGATTAAGTGAGAATCAAGTCTTCCTTTTGCCTGTATTCTACCTTTAGTATTAACTGAATTTTCTATCCTGGATTTCGCCATGTAGTATGGTTTGATTTTCAGTGATGCTGAAGATTTCAAGTTTCCAATGTGTTCATACAGGGAGATCATTCCTTTTTATTATCTTATGTATTAAATTATCTTTGGTGTTTCCCACAGCTATTTTCAAATTGTTACTAATAATACTTGATGGCAAAATAACCGATCATTTGAGAACATAGCAAAAGGCAATATTTGAACAATACATTTTTATTCGCCCATGTATAAAAAAAATCACCTCTTATTTCTGAGTAGTTTTACAAATCTATTTCATATTTAGAAACATAGCACCAGTTTTAGTTGAGATGCCTTAACTATTATGAAGGAAAAAAATACCAACTTTAAGTCTTCAAATATTGAGGCAAATTAATACTATAATAGAAAATTTTAGATATGGTTATCCATAAGCATATCTAATGAGGAACCTAGCAAAAGATAACAGTCTACAGCTGTTAAGATTTTTAAAATATAAAATGAAAGGATCCAAAATATTAAAACTATGAAAGAATGTCTGGGATTTTGAAATTGATACTAACCTTTGCAAGCTCATCTTTCCTCATAGTCAAAAGATGTCTTAAAGTTATTTCCCTTTCCTGTAGAAAAGGAAAAAAATGCCACCTTCAATATAAATGAAATAGTGGAAGGGGAAGTAGGCAAGTATACACATAAGTTAGTCAGTTATATGCTACCCTCCCAAACAACTTTCAACTTTCTAGAGGAGACAGCATATGCAAGTGTACAACTATATTACTAGGTAGATAGTAGCAAGTGTAATAATATGTATAATGACCTAAAAAGCATACATATAGCTAGTTTTCCAGAGTAAAAAAACTGTTACAACTTTTACTTTCTTACATAAATAGCTCTATAAAATTTGATAGAAATTATGTTTTATGAGTAGTCAAAATTTATAACTGTATTAAGATTTAACAATCAGTAACATTTAGTTTTATTAAATAATTCTCAAATAGGAAGTTTCAAGATTGTACAATGAAACTCAGTTCTAAACAACAAACAACCTAATCGAATGTGCATATTCCTAGAGAGAGCCTATCTAAAACAGTGCTTTACTGTGCAGCTACATGGATGAGAACTGTCATCGACGCACACTCCATAAGGCATGCTTAAAATACCTACAACAGTGCTTGTCATATGATCCAATTTAGTACCTATGACACTCCTACACTAGGTATTACCATTCTTTTGGGAAAAAAGAGATTTAAGTAATACATTTCAGTTAATAATCATTAGAGCAAGACTCCCATACCAGGTTTGTTTGGTTTAAAATCTTGCTGCTCCTAATATTCTATACAGGAAGATCGGCAATTGGAAAAACACACTAAGGCATAGATGTACATGGAGTTCTGCGAAGCTACGAGCAGTGGGTAAGAGCCTGATTCTAATTTCTGTAAATCTTTATAATACATTTCAAAACGCTTCCCAGTTTAAAATGGGATGTACTATAAGTTATGGAAAAAGTGCATCTGTCACTCTTTCATAAGCATGCTGATGAATTAACATTACGTTACTTTAATGTTATGTTAATCAATAAACATGCATACACAGTTCATTGTAGTTCATACAAAATCTTACCTTCAATAAATCTGTCATATGTTCAAGTCCAAGACCGTGTAAAAATATTTCCAGATCTCCAAATGCTGTATATGAACTATACATATTTATAGCAATGTCAATTTCAGAACAGATTATAAGTGTACAAATAATAAATATATATTTTAATGTACAAAAGAGAATAAGAATGATTGGGTCTATGTAGAATATACAGGTATACATTGTTTTACTGTGCTTTACTTTACTGCTTTACTTGCAAACATTTGTTTTTTTATAAATTGAACGTTTGTGGCAACTCTCTGTCAATCAAGTCTATTGTTGCCATTTCTTCAATGGCATTTGCTCATTTTGTGTATCTGTGTCACACTTTTATAATACATGAAATATTTCAAACTTTCTCATTATTATTATGTTTGTTATGGTGATCTTCGATATTGCTATTACAATTTGCTGAGGGCTCAGATGATGGTTACCATTTTTTAGAAATAAAGCATTTTAAATCAATATGTGCACATTGTTTTTGTGGGGCCCTTGTAGCTCAGATGGTAAAGAATCTGCTGGCAATGCAGGAAACCCGGGTTCAACCCCTGGGTCAGGGAATGGCTACCCACTCCAGTATTTCTGTCTGGAGAATTCCATGGATCGAGGAGCCTAGCAGGCTACAGTCCACAGGGTCACAAAGAGTCAGACACCATTGAGTGAGTAACACTTTCACTTTTTTCACATTGATTTTGTAGACAGAATGCTATTGCACACTTTAATAGACTACATGCATGTGTGCCAAGTCGCTTCAGTCGTGTCCAACTCTTTGCAACCCTATGGACTGTAGCCTGCCAGGCTTCCCATCCATGGAATTCTCCAGGCAAGAATACTAGAGTGGGTTGCCGTGCCGTGCCCCCGCTCCTCCAGGGGATCTTCCCAACCCAGGGACTGAACCCATATCTCTTAGGTCTCCTGCATTGGCAGGTGGATTCTTTACCACTAGTGCCACCTGGGCTACAGTATTGTGTAAATACGACTTGTAAATTTGTGTGACTCACTTTACTATGACATTTGCTTTATTGTGGTAGTCTGGAATGTACACCATTATCTCTGAAATATGCCTATATTTTCAAATCTGATCTATGTTATACAAAGGAATAAGAAATGTTTCTTGAATGAAAATTTAAGTAAACAGAGAAAATGGTGATAGTAAAATGAAACTCATCTTTCCTAAGAAGGAAAATATTTGCCAATATTTATACAATGAACCCTGGAACAACACGGTTTGGACTGTGCAGGTCCACTTATACATGGATCTTTTTCAATAGTAAATACTACAGTAGTATACAGTCATGGATGTGAATTCATCGATGTGGAACTGCAGATATGAAGGAACCTTGGATACACTTTCCAAGGGGGACGGTCAGCATCCCCATCCCCCAGAATGTTCATGGGGAAACTGTATTCCTTAAAAGAGCTCTGGACGTGAAAATCTCTTTAATTGCAGGAAGTAAAAATTTACTAACCATTTTAAAATGTAGGTAAGTAGAGAATAATGTTGTGGCTATGTATTGAACAATTGTGTTCAGTGGGGGGCAGAAACGTATTTTTATTTTTAGCTTATAAAATCAGAAATCTGCTGTACAGAATTAGAAAGTGAAGTGCAATCTAGTTTGAACACCAACAAAACTATAACCTTAGAGCCTTTTAGAAATAAACTATATTGTTGATGTTTTATTTAAAGTAAAAAATAATTCTCTTTACTGTTAATACATATATATAAAACTTTTCTAAAATTCTGGAGAACCAAACACTTAAAATTGATACATTTCTAAGTAGTATTTTAGTATACTCATAAAAGTTTAAAATATTGTACATTTCAAATGTCATCACTTTAAGTAATAAAAACACACAATTTTTACTCACTTATAGGTATTGAACAAAAACATGCTATGTTACCTAAACATGTGATCTTTTTCTTTATCAGAATCTGTTCTAAATAGTTTACAAATAGACTCTTCTTTAGTTAGCTGGTGAAGCTTTCCTTCCAAAGGATTTAAAGTCAAGGAAAGAAAATTGAAGATCTGAAAAAGTTATAATAAGAATTAAAGCAAGATAGTAATTAATAATATTTTCAACAAAATATAAGACAAAACTAAAAATTCCATTTTGGTAAGTTAAGTCAGAAAGACTAAGTACTCAGGTAGTATTTTAAATACATTATTAAACAGAGAGAAAGTAAGAAGCATGACAGGTACATAAACCTCAACTGTACATCTTAAAGAGATGTGAAATTCCTTAGTTTTTGAAAACGTCTTAGTTCTAACTTTTCAGTAAGTTAAGGTTAAGTCATATAATCAGTCAAGATACAAAATCCAATCTCACTTCAGGAAACAATTTATGACTCAAAATAATCTTTTGATATTCACAGATTTCTTAGTATGTCAAATTCAGTATCATCCACCCTAAATTTAATAATGCAATATATTACTGAGAAGTTTTCAAATTTTCAAAGCCTAGTAGAAAAACTGTAAATTTCTTTTTAAAGTCTCACAGGGCTTCAGTGATTAGCACTTACACCAGAATAATATTGGAAATGTAGATATGAATTATAAAATGATAGGCATGTTTATAGGCTGCTTTAAAATAGAGGAAGTTATTTTACATACAATAAAAATGACATGGTCTGATTACTGTATGGTGGAAACTTTGGAATATCATAAGCTTCCAAAATCAGAAACTCAGTTTTAGAAGATCTTAAACTATATAACTTAGATTTAGAGTTGTACTGTATTTGATCCTTGCTTAGAAATTACAGGCCTTTGGCTGAAAGCTTTCATTTTAGACCAAAAGTTTATATCAATAAAATTATTTAATGTATGGCAAATATTTACTATTGACTTTATTATCTGAATGACAGTAAACCATATACTCCCATATGTTATTACTTTACTATATAGCTTGTCAAATGTATAGGAGTAAATGTAGTTCAAAGGATTTAATTTTTAAATTGTCTAATATGTGTTAATTAAAATTTAAAAACAAGTTTACATGTGCAAATTTTGAAATTTTACTAGCTGTGTCAATACACTAATTTTTGAAAATTAATTTTTGAAAATCAGTTGGAAGTGTTTAAATATTAAATACAGTCTGTTACAATTTTATTTCTAGGACCAGATAAAACTTTATAAACCCTTTATATAACTTTTAAATTACCACATTATAAATGCCTCTTATTTAGTAAAAAGATAAATACTTTAGTAAACTGCAGTTTTCATTACCTGGCTGGGAGAAAATTACATACTGAAACATTTAGTAATAGATAAATTATTATTATAGTAGTGAGTTCTAACAAAATCATATAAAAGTTTTACAAACAATAATGTAAACTAAGAAAAATTAGCTAAATAACAGGATACCTCGAGATGTTTATTTCGTTTTGCAATTTCACTTGGTGTCTTTCCATCTTTGGTTTGTATCATTTTATTAGCTCCAAGTTCAAGCAACTTCAAAACTACATTTTTATGACCCTGACGTGCTGCCCATGTTAAAGCCTGTAAGTGGGGGAAAAGAAGATTGCTTAAAGAGAGGGAGTATATATGACACAGAGAAGAAAACTTCTCAACAGTATTTATGGCACAATAAAAAAGTGAACATGGTTAATTAATGGAATGATGCAATCTTATCATTTCACAATATAATATAAACATATTTCCAATGTTGTAATCGCAAAGCAGACTGCCAGTGTTCACTGATTTTGTAAAACCAAATAATGTCTTAGTCAAGTGAAGTTACAGAGTAAAACGATTTATCTGCCAATCAGAGAACTGTTTTCTATAAAAAGGAATTCTATTTGTAGTCTAATAGAATCCAGGCTTTGCTGTGTGTTACAGTTTCTTTTGTCAAGGGTGCTAACCAACAAAGGCAGATAATTTCTTTTTTCTCATTGAAACTGTTGCTTTTCTTTACTGAACAGCAATTACATCCCAGCCCTTCTGTAATTTTTACTTCTTAAAACCTTTCTGCCAACTACTGATAGTAAGATATCAATGTCCTAGAGATAAAAAGGAACACTGTAGAGCCGGTTCTCACAGTATAGCCGTTCTCATCCTGGGTATTAACTTCTGCTCCATGAGCAACAAGGAGAGCAACAACCTGAGGGTGGCCGTCACGTGCAGCATACATGATTGGTGTCATAAGTCTCCTGAGGAGGAGGAAGAAAAGAGACAACTGTGTGTGTCAATGCTGCCCTTAACAGTTCTTCAAAGGCTAAACTTCACCATCAGTGCTGTTCTGAGAGCAAAGAAATGGGAAAGCTTTTCACAAAGCAGGGGGAGAAAAAAATCTAAAAATCCAATTTACCAGCAAATAAATAAAATATGAAGGAGATTACAGTCTTAAAAGCATTGAATGCTTACACAGCACCCTCTAGTGAAGAAATGAGTCTTTAAAAATCACTAAATGAGCCCATACTTTTTAATATGAGGCTTCATTAATTTACCTATTCACATATCAAAATATCAGAGTACCTCACTATGCTTATGCTGGGAAAATAGTGATGAACGACACAAACAAGCCCCCCCACCGACCCCATGTTCTCAAAATTGCCATTTTAAATGCTTATTACACTTTAAAAACTGTATTTTATTTAGTAAAAATATAAATTTAAGATCTCTTCTTAATGTGTTCTATTATAATTCGACTTTAGGACTGAGAGAATTTTACCCTGAGGCTTACTTTAATAAAGAAAGACATCAGTCCAATAGTTTTGCCAGACTCTGAGACTATGTTCTGGGAGAACACAGTGGTCTCCCTCTAGTGGATCTTTTCCCCAAATTAGAGATTCAGCCCCTCGACTCCTAGAAGTCATTCAGCTTCTGAACCTAATTACAAAGGATACCAGAAAGGTTCTATTAAGTTCTACTTGGGTTGAACTTAGTATCACAGTCTGTTTTAAAGGAGATCTAGGATTCTGGGCTCAATCATCCTGAGTCACCACAAATATCTGATCTATACAAAAAGACCTTCACAAAAGAACAATAAATTAAATAATTTTACAGTTTTCAGTTTTGATCTCATTAAGGAAGACTGTCTTGATTACTCATATTACATATACTACATATAAACAATATTTCTCTGTAAGATTTGTTGACATAAGGTATATTCTGAATCTGGTCACTTCACACCAATGTCTTTACACAGAAAGTTGCACACATTTATCTGTTCCATTTCCTAGTATGTTAAAATTTCAACTTTTTATTAGAATTACATGCTAAGGTAGTTTGTCAAGCACTGCCTCCTCTACCTTGAATTTCTCCTACATAGTGGCTTTAGTACACAATCTTGACAAAGTGAACTGTGAATTTCTGGATAGCTTAAGCAAATAGGGAGAATATATATGGTAGAATGAGCTTGTTTGAGTAAACTGGTTATTCAAATTCTTTCCCAAGTCTAAATCAGACTGCTTGATGCTTCTCTTCCTACATTCCTGACAACAGCTCAAATCTGCTCCTTCCAAGGTTCCCTATTTCCCAGAGCTTCCATTAACCAAATAACTCAGCCTAAAACTAAGCATCATTCATGACTTTTCTCCAGCACTCCATATACACATCATCAGAAGGTCCTGTTCCCTATTTTCCTATCATATTTTGAATCTAACCATGTCTCATCAACTTGTTAGCCACTGTAAGCAGTCCATGCTATCACTGTATTTCTCTGATTTGTATTTTTGCAGTAGCCTCATAACTGTTCTCCATGCTTCTGTTCTGGTCACATATTCTTTTTGAAGATGCCAAGTTCTTCCCCTTTCAGAGACTGTGCAAGTGTTGTTCCTTCCACCTTTCCCTTGACCTTCATACTGTACACTCCTTCATCTTTTCGAGAGAAGGTAACATGAAAGTCTCAGTGTTCTATCTGCTTGAAACTTATTACTGAAATTTTCTGAATCTGTACTGAAATTGTACTGAAAATTGAGGTTCTTTTAAATATCAATTTTTCTTATAATAGAATCTTAGAAAACAGCAGGGATATAATTTTCAGTCTGTAAATTCACAGAGACATTAAGTGGCTTTTATAAATGCTTATGTCATCCTAGATAGTAAAACTACTAGACTAGTATAGTTTGCAGACTAAGATGCTTCAGATCATAACTGAATATGTGTTATAATAAAGCTTCATTCATTTCTTAGTTGAATTTACTGAATGGAATAACAAACTCCTATAATGGAGTCTAGATTATCTAGAAGGTGTATTTGTTGTTCAGTCGCTAGGTCATGTCTAACCCTTTACGACCCCACAAACTGCAGCATGCCAGCTTTCTCTGTCCATCACTATCCCCTGGAGTTTGCTCAAACTCATGTCCATTCAGTCAGTGATCCCATCCAACCATCTCATCCTCTGTTGCCCCCTTCTCCTCTTGCCCTCAATTTTCCCCAGCATGAGGGTCTTTTCCAATGAGTCAGCTCTTTCCATCATGTGGCCAAAGTATTGGAGCATCAGCTTCAATAGTCAATATTTCAGTGTGTTACTTAGCTTCTGAAAGTTATTAGAGTCACTGATACTATCAATAATGTTTCATGACCATTTTGAGAGGGGACAGAACAACTCTTACAGTGGTTTTATATCTACAGAAACTTTGAACATCTATTGTTTCCTGCCTGTCACAGATTAATGAAATCTAAGTTAAGTCTTCAATCTTACAAACTCTTATGAACTTATAAATGGTCTTATTATAAACTCTTCAGGGAAGTTATAAAACTTTTAACTGGTTTGATCAAATGACATGATAACTATTTGTGCTACTGATAACTTTACTTTCAATATTAATTTCCATCTTATTTATTTCCTGAGATTTAATATAAAGAATTCTTTACTTCCCCTTCTGTTTTGTTCTGCCCGCTCCTTCCAATACATAACTGCTTTGGCAAAGGTCAGCAGTTACTTGGACTCCTTTTGTTTTTCTAGCATTTAAAGGTATGTATTTCAAGAGGCTGCTGTCCTCAATATTCTTCCCTTTTCACTACCTAAACAACATACCTGTATGGTCTCACCTACTCTCATGACTATTGTTAATGCACTGGTGGCTACTGAATCTGTATCTCTAGCCCAGGCTTTGCTCTTGTGCTCCAGATCATATCTGTCATTTCCACCTAGGTATCCCAACAAAATTCAAAACCAACATATACCTAAATCTGAAGTCACCATCTTCCCTTCAACACACAGTACTCTCTGTTATTACCTATCTCCATGAACAGCATCGCAGGACAAGCATGACCCAAGCCAGAAGCCTGAATGAATTTATCCATGACTCATGTCCTCATAGCTAACCCAGCTTTCCTGCCAGTTCTACCTCTTTTCCATCATTTGTACCTGTACTTTACACTCGCCTCCTTCCTTGTCTTCAAGTCCTCATCACTTCTTACATGGATTACTGCATGCAACAGAATCACAACTGGCCTCCTTGTCTCCAATCGTCTACATTTGTAAACCTCATCAAATAAATTCAGTTTGAAGTTTTCAGGGTTACACCTATGAGGATCTTCATAAGTCCTCTGTCTACCTCTCTACCTTTCAGAACCTGTCATCCTATTCCATTCCAGGAAAATACTTCAGTTGTTCTGCAGGCATGAATTCGTCTCTCTCCTCTGCCTATTTCCAGAGTACCTCTAGTCAAAATGTCCTTTTGCTTTTCAACAAATGTATTCATAATCTACTTCTGGGGTTAATCTTAGAAGCGAGCATGCCCCCCAATTTTTTGATGATCTGCCTCATCTTAGACAGCAACCCCACTCTCTTCTATGTTCTCATAGCACTCTGTGCTTATTTTAATCAGGTCACCTTTCATGTCAAAGTATTTGTTCAATTCATCTGTTTTCTCAACCAGAATATCAGTTCTTTGAGGATAATGATCCTGAAAGTGTGAAAGTCACTCAGTTGTGTCCGACTGGTTGTTACCCCATGGACTGTACAGTCCATTGACTTCTCCAGGCCAGAATACTGGAGTGGGTAGCCTTTCCCTTCTCCAGGGGATCTTCCCAAGCCAGGGATTGAACTCAGGTCTCCCGCACTGCAGGCGGATTCTTTACTAGCTGAGCCACAAGGGAAGCCCATGATGGTCCTGACTTGTCTCTACATCCACCACCCCGCAAACCATGCAGTAACTAGAATAATGGGCTGCTTCTCTGCTGTGTGTCATGTGAACATTTAATACAGGCANTCAGGTCTCCCGCACTGCAGGCGGATTCTTTACTAGCTGAGCCACAAGGGAAGCCCATGATGGTCCTGACTTGTCTCTACATCCACCACCCCGCAAACCATGCAGTAACTAGAATAATGGGCTGCTTCTCTGCTGTGTGTCATGTGAACATTTAATACAGGCAGTTTTCCTCTTATCTATTACATCATCTCACGTCTACTGATTGTGTTAGCTCATCTATATCCTTACTCAATTTACATATATTAGATTTGTGTAATGAGATAAATACTGAAATTTCTTCCTATCATTGTATTTTGTTCTATTCTTAAATTTTAATAGGTTTCAATTTATGGATTTAGCAGTCATGTAGTATAGTGTGTATAGGTCTGTGTTTGTTATATTTTCATTGATTTTTACTATAGTACAAAATGTATTCTGTTTATTGTATATAATATTAGTAATAGCTGGTATTGATAATCCTGATTTCCACGGGTTTACCTCCACCTGTAATGGGATATTTCATACTCATTTTCTTCTAATTTTCTTGTAATAGCATTTAGCCATCTTTTGTTTTTAAGCCAATATTCAGTTGAAAAATTCAGTCCATCCTCATTTAGCATAATGACTGATATATCCAACAATACTCTTCTGTTTTGTTGATGCAACAAAACCACCATTCACTACATTTCTCCCCTTGAAAATCTGATTCTGCTTTTCCTTTTTTTAAAATGCCATTAAACATTACCCTAGTAAAATACTCTCTTATAGGTAAGCAAGATGAGACTTGTTTCTCCTAATAAGATTATGGTTTCCTCATCCACCAGGACACATTCTCCCTCAGGTCAGTTCAGTTCAGTCGCTCAGTCGTGTCTGACTCTTTGCAACCCCATGAATCATACCACGCCAGGCCTCCCTGTTCATTACCATCTCTCGGAGTTCACTCAGACTCACATCCATTGAGTCTGTGATGCCATTCAGCCATCTCATCCTCGATCATCCCCTTCTCCTCCTGCCCCCAATCGCTCCCAGCATTCTCCCTACTNAGGCCTCCCTGTTCATTACCATCTCTCGGAGTTCACTCAGACTCACATCCATTGAGTCTGTGATGCCATTCAGCCATCTCATCCTCGATCATCCCCTTCTCCTCCTGCCCCCAATCGCTCCCAGCATTCTCCCTACTTGTATTCAAACAGAATAAAGCCTCCTGAATACTCTTCGTTCCCTTTCTTCTCCTGGGTATCCCCCAACTCACTGCAAACTATAGCTCTTACAATCTGTTGGCATAATCTAGTAATTATTAGAATTTGGCTTGCATTTTGTCTTGCCATTTCCAGAATCCTTATTTAGCATCCCAGTCTAATATTATCTATTAAATACACATTTATCAAAATTCATCCCTCTTCAATCCTTTCTCTTTATCCTCCGACTTCATGAGGTCTCTGGTTCTTTTTGGTTTGGCTAGTCTTTTTTCAGGCATTTTCCTCAGCTAGGGTGCTTAGGTAATGTATTTTCTGAGTTGCTGCATATCTTTAACAATCTTTTTTTCCAACCCAAGAGGCACAGCTTGAGAATAAGATCTTTAGGCTGCATACCTTCATCTAAGTGAAAATGCAATTTCATTCTTTTCTAGTTCCAGCTATGCTCATAAGAAGTCTGATGCCACTAATCTTTCTACTTTTCATTGTTAAAAACTTAATTTTTCTGCCTGGAAACTTGTAAACATTTCTTCTTTGTTTTTAGAGTTTACACATTCTAATCAGAATTTATGCCTAGGAGTGTCTTTTTTTTTTTTCCTTCCATCAGTCCAAACTAAAGCTTGAGGACTGTTCAAAAATGTAGGGCTTTTTGTTTGTTTGATATGCATTTATGATAGTTTTTCAGCATAAGAACAATTTCTTTTTACTAGAATGTGTTTTATTATTGCCAGTCTTCCATGTTCTTCTTTCTTTCCTGAACTTTGAATTGAAATGCCACAAATTTTGAGTTTCAAGAGATCTTTCTTCATGCTGCATTTAGATCTCCTTGTGTGCTCATAATTTTTAATTCATGCTTTTTGCCTTTTTCTGTCAGCAGTTTTATTGTACTAGGCAAATATTTTAATTGTCAGTCTTTTCACTAGCTGCTGGGAAATTTGTTTGTTTTGTATTGGCTCTTTAGGGCTCAGGTGTAGCAGTTATAGTATTTTTAATGGCAGAAATCCTTATAGATATTGAAAATCAAAGAAGTTTCTTATGCAGTGGGTCTATAATTTAAGGTTGTTAGCTCCCTCCAGAAGAATCTAGAATCTCTCTCTGCTTTCCTATCTTCCAGAATGTTCCCAACCTCTGGGATAACTAAGCCCACTTGTTTAAGTGGCTAAGAGATAACTTAGCCCATTTGTTTAGCTCCAAGTCTTTAATAAGAGTCTGGAAACCTAACACATTCATGCAAGATCAGCTCTACTCCAGGTCCCAGATGTCCTGACGTCAAACTTTTGTGGGGTCAGCTGCTCTCCATCTAAGCTTACAACATGGTAACTTCCTACCCTTGGAGAACAGAGCTTCCGTTCCTATGTTTTGCAGGGATAGGAACACGAGCCTGAGTCCTCATCAGCACCCAGCTCCCTTAAGGTGTTATCAGCCCAAGGCTTGGGAAAGGCACAGTTTGGAGTTAAGAACAAGGAGGAAGAGAATGATGTTCTGGTAGCCACGTTTCCAAATATCCTGTGTCATGTTTATAAAGACCATTGCCAGTCCAACATGTATCCATCCACATTTTCATCTAATGATTTTATTAAGCATTTGTGTGACTTTGTATTTTTTAATTTTTAAGTATTTTGAGGCATATGAAATTACTTTGGCATGAGATTGAAGACCTGCATTTTTTTTTGGCCGTACCACACAGGATCTTAGTTTCCCAACCAGGTATTGAACCAGTGTCCCCTGCACTGAAGTGTAGGGTCTTAACCACTGGACCGTCAAAGAAGTCCTCTTACATTTTTTAAAAAATTCTTCTCCCACCCCACCCCCTTGGCAACCACCAATCTATTCTCTACATTTGTGATTCTTGTTTCTGTTTCATAGATAGGTTCAACTGTGTCATACTTCAGATTCCACATAGAAGTGATAACATATGGTATTTGCTTTTCTGACGTATTTCACTTAACATGATAATCTCTAGTTGCATTCATATTACTACAAATAGCATTATTTCATTCTTATGGCTGAGTAGAATTCCATTGTATATATGCAACACATCTTTATCCGTTCCTCTGTTGATGGACCTTTATGCTGTTTCCATGTTTTGGCTACTGTGAATAGTGCTGCTATGAACATAGGGGTGATGTATCTTTTTGGACTAGAGTTTTGTTTGGATATATGCCAAGGAGTGGAGTTGTTGGTTCATATGGTAATTCTATTTTTAATCTTCTGAGGAACCTCCATACTGTTTTCCAGTGGCTGTACCGACTTACATTCCCACCAGCAGTGTGGGCGGGAATGTAAGTTTTCCCCATATCCCCTCTGGCATTTGTTATTTGCTGACTTTTTAATGATGGCCATTCTGACCAGCGTGAAGTGCTGGCTCAGTGTAATCCTGACTTGCATTTCTCTAGTAATTAGCACTGTTGAGCATCTTTTCATGTACCTACTGGTAACCTATATTACTTCTTTGGAGAAAAGTCTCTTTAGGTCTTCTGCTCATTTTCCAATTGCATTGGTTTTTTTTGCTTTTGTTTTGTTGTTGTTGAGTTATATGACCTGTTTGTATATTTTTGGAAATTAAGCCCTTGTCAGTCTTGGATCATTTTTTCTTCCATTCTGTAGGTTTTCACTTTTAAGCTTGTGCGATTGATTAGGTCCCATTTGTTTATTTTTGTTTTTATTTCCACTGTCTTGAGAGACTGACCTAAGGAAACATCAGTATGAGTTATACTTACCAGAGAATGCTTTGTTATCATATGATCTCTTATGGGAGTTTTATGGTGTTGTGTCTTAAGTCTTTAAGCCATTTTGAGTTTAGTTTGTGTATGGTGTGAGGGTGTGTTCTAACTTCATTGATTCACATGCAGGTGTCCAACTTTCCCAACACCACTTGCTGAAAAGACTGTTTCCCATTGTATAGTCTTGCCTCCTTTATTAACTTGCCTCCTTTATTAACTGACCAAAGGTATGTGAGTTTATTTTTGGGCTCTCTATTCTGTCCCACTGATCATATGTCTATTTTTGTGTCAGTGCCATAAAGTCTTGATTACTATAGCTTTGGAGTATTGTCTGAAGTCTGAGATGGTTACTTCTCGTGCTTTGCTCTTCTTCTTAAGCACTGCTTTGGTAATTCTGAGTTTATAATCATTCCATATGAATTTTAGGATTTGTTCTATTATGTGAAAAATATCATGGGTAATTTGATAGGGATCATGTTAAATTTGTAGACTACTTGGGGCAGAATGGCCATTTTAACAATATTAATTCTTCCAATTCAAGAACATGGGATATCTTTCCATTTCTTTGAATCATCTATAGTTTCTTTTATTAATGTTTTATAGTTCTCAGTATATAAGTCTTTCATCTCCTTGGTCAGCTTTATTCCTAAATGTTTTATTTTGGGAGATATGATTTTAAAACACACACACACATATATTTTACATTCTCTTTCTGATATTTCATCACTGGTATAGAGGAATGCAACCAATTTCTGTATGTTAATCATGTATCCTGTTACCTTGTTGAATTCATTTATCAGTTCTGGTAGTTTTTGTGTGGAGTCTTCATAATTTTCTCTATATAATTATCATATCATCTGCGTATTATACAATTTTACCTCTTCCCTTCCAATTTGGATACCTTTTATTTCTTGTCTGATTTCTGTGACTAGAACTTCCAGTACTATGTTGAATAGAAGAGGTGAGAACAGGCATCTTTGTCTTGTCCCAAATTTTAGTGGGAAGTCTTTCAGTTTTTCACCATGAGTATGATTATATTGGCTACGGGGAAACCAGCACTTTTTACTCCTTCAAATAACTGTCTAAATCTCTAGCACCAAAATGATGATCCACTTTCTCCCCACTAGTCTGGACGCCACATTAATCATTTAATAATTTCATGTATTTGTGGATTTCATCCCAGATTTTCTTTTGTTTTACTTTTAGAGATCAACAATTCAGAGTTTTCCACTAAATAACACACATTTTAATTATTGTGATTTTAAAATACAAGGTAAATTACATACTACTCTTCTTAAAATGACATATTGATTTTTATAAATTACTTAACTTACACATATGTATTTTTCCCTTAGAATACTACAGATAATTAATGATAAGAGTTGGATATCTTTCCAGATCTCAGCAAATAAAAAGAACAAATTTTACATATATAAATGTGTGCAGGAAAAAAAATTTTTTAATATAAATAATATCATGCTGTTTATGTAATGTTTTGACTTGTCAATAAATGATTTTAAAACTCTTAAGTTCCCTTTGAGTATTGCTTTGTGTGAATCACACAGGTTTTGATATCAATGTGATATAATTGTTGTTCAATTATCATTTTCCTTTAAAGTTCTTCTAAATCTAGAAGTTATTAAAATATGTAAGTTAAATACCTGCTTTTATGCATTGAGGAGGCTTTTGGTTATTAAATTCTAAGTTTGTTACATTTTGATTAGTGAAAGTGTTCTACATAACTTTTTAAAAGGGAATTTATTAGGGCTTCCTATATGGCCTAGGACACTACTATAAAAATAATCCATGTGCATTTGAAAATAATCTATATAAATTATGTTGGAGTCAGAATTCTAGATAAATATGAATTAGACATGCTTGTTAAATGTTATCTTAATCTCCTATATCTTTACTTTCTGTCTTAATACCTTTATACTAAAGACTCAAATATAATTATAGATTTTCTATTTCCTTTCCAGTTCCATAATTTTCATTTCATATATTTTAAAGCCATTTATATTAAAACTGTTCTTATTAAATTTTTTGCTTTTATCAAACTGAATACTTCCTCTTTGTCCCTATAAATAATTTATTATCCCAGAGAGTTTCTGGGTTTTTTTGGTCTTGTTATCCACCAGGGATAGGTACTTTCTAAATGAATATTTTTTTATCATTCTATTTTCAACCTTTACATATTATTGTCTTTTAGCTGTGATTTCATTGGCTTTTGGTTTTAGCCATGGGCTTCCCTGGTCACTCAGCTGGTAAAGAATCTGCCTGCAATGCAGAAGACCCCAGCTCGATCTCTGGGTTGGAAAGATTCCTGGAGAAGGGAATGCCTACCCACTCCAATATTCTTGCTTAGAGAATTCCATGGATAGAGGAGCCTGGCAGGCTATAATCCATAGGGTTGCAAAGAGTCAGACACGACTAAACACAGCACAACAACCCAATACAGCCAATTTATCTTTGTTAAAGAGTCGGACACAACTGAGTGACTTTCACTTCACTTTAGCCGTATGTGAGTTAATATTATAATCAGTGAGCTTTACCAACTAGTTTTCTTTTATATTAATATAGTTAAACTTATTTCTGACACTATATTTTTGCACTTTTTATTTATCATGTTTCCATGATATGTTCTGTATGTTCTATCCACCCTCTAGCGCCACTACTGCCCCTTGATCTGAAAGCTTTTAACAATCCTTCTTTTCTTCTGGTACAATAGTTTCTCCTTATCCACAGGGGATATGCTCCAAAACCCCCAGTGGATACCTGAACAGTGGATAGTACCAAACCCTACATATACTATGTTTTTTTTTATACTAATGGGAGGGTAGCATACACAGTGTGGATATGCATGACAAGGGATGATTCATATCCTAGGTGGGACAGCAAGATATTTAATAACATTACATAGAATGGCATGCAATTTAAAACTTATGAATTGTTTATTTCTGCAATCTTCCATTTAATATTTTCAGACTGTAGATAACTACAAGTAAGTGAAACTACACAAAGCAAAACAGAAGATAAGAGGGGAACTACTGTGCTTATTACTTTAAAATCCTTTTCGCCTTTTTCCTAACATCCTTCACCTTACCATTTAACAACTAAAGTGAATAACTTTGGTCTCATCTGAAGGGAGAAGTTTACTTTTATTTTGCTTCATTCTTTTCTCAGTCACCCACATTCCAAACTTGTTATCATGAAAATTTAGTATACCACATATACTTTTTCTCTTTTTTATGGTCAATAATTATTTAGATTTACCAATAGATTTACTGATTTCTTTGTTCAACATTCTATCTTATATCTCACTACCTCCGAGTTTATTTTCCTTTTTGTAATTAACTTTCAAGATTTATTTTTAAGAGTCAGTTGAACACAATTCTTGACTGGTAGCACTTTTCTTTGAAATATGTAGGAGGTATTTTAGTTTATCAAATGACTGGAATCACCTATTGGCATTTAATTACTAAGTATCCCACAGTATAATCCCACTCAAAATGTCACTTGTACTTTTGCTTAAGATGATAACTCTAAGTTCTTGTAGATAAGAAAATGTCTTTATTTTTGCCTTCACTCTTGAATGACAGAATGGCTAAACACAGAATTATAGTTCAAAGTTTATTCCTCAGACCATCTATCTTCTCCCATATATAGTTGTTATTAAGAATTCTAATGTCACATGGTCATTTCTTGATAAGAATTGTCTTAGTGAACTGTCTTTTCTATAGATAACATTTAGGAATTTTGCCTTTATTCTTGATATTTTAAAGTTTATTATCATGTGTCTCTGTGTGTGTGCTCAGTTGTGTCCGACTCTTTGTGAGTCCATGGACTGTAGCCTGCCAGACTCCTTGTCCAAGGAATTTCCCAGGCAAGAATACTGGAGTGGGTTGCCATGCCCTCTTCCAAGGGATCTTCCCAATCTAGGGATCAATCATGTCTCTTTCATCTCCTGCTTTGGTAGGCAGCTTCTTTACTACTGCACCATCTGGGAAACTGTGATGTATCTATATATTTTAAGTTAAAATATAAGTTATATATCTTCATCATTATGTGTATAAATTTTAGTTTGCACTTGGTAGATCTTTCAATCCTAAGGATGTGTGTGTTCAGTTTGGGAACATTCTTGGCCATGACTACTTCAAATATAGTTTAGCTTCCATTTCCTCCTTCTGGAACTCTTATTAGGGCAGATGTTGTAACTTCTGGTGAGGTTCTCCATGTCTCTCACCTTTTCCCTTGTAACTTTTTGTGTTGTATAATGCTGGAGATTTCCTCACATCTATCTTCCAGTCTACTCATTAGCTCTTCAGCTGAGCGTCATCTGCTATTCTTCACACATATTTAGGTTAATATTCAATAACAGTTTGTTTTTTATAATTTACTCTATTTGTTTCATAATTCCTGTTTGTTATTTTGTGGAAGAAAATCCCTCTTTTATTCCTCAGAGGAATATAGTCCTTTTTAGATTCTTTTGTTTTTTCCACTGTATCTAATCTAAGTGAATCTTCTGTTAGATTTGTTGCCCTTGTTTTGCAATGCTTATATTCTCTAGGTTTTAATGCTTTGTGGTTACGATCTTCTAGACTTCTGGGTGGCACAGTGGTGAAGAATCTGCGTGCCAATGCAGGAGATGCAAGAGACACCAATGCGCAGATGCAAGAGATGCAGGTTGATCCCTGGGTCAGGAAGATTCCCTGGAGTAGGAAATGGCAACTCGCTCCAGTATATGTGCCTCGAAAATTCCATGGACAGAGGAGCCTGGCAGGCTATATACTCCATAGGGTCAAACATGACTGAGCAACTGAGCACACCCATCTTTTGGCCTAAAAAGACCCCTTCAGCATGGAAATCTCAAGCCAACAACCCTGGCCTTAACTATCAGTAATGCAGTTCTTAGGGATTACCAGAGAGGGTTCCCATTTGTTTCTTTCTTTAGGGAGTGACTCCTTTTTCCATTCCAGAGATAACTCCCTTTCTTGTTTCAAACAGAAGTTTATTAAAACTTTAAGGATGTCTAAAGTTTGCTGTGGAAGGGCAAAACTTTTAACATATGTTCAGTTTAACATCTTGAAGTCATAAAATTAGTTTTCAAAAAATTCCTGGTTTTTTATTGGACATGTTTTTCTTTCAGAATTTTTAGAATCATTTCATCAAGTTAAAACAATTCCCCCTGGCACTCTGAATAACATGTTTAATTTTACAAACTAATTTAAATTTTAAAAATGTCTTTTTTAATGCTGAATCACCCAGCCAAGGAAATGGCATGGATGTTTATTCAATCTCTTTTTGTTTTAGTCAGTATAGTTTTAAACTTCTCTTCATTTGGATCCTTCACATTTTTTTTTTTTTTTTNTTGAAGATGAAATAGGAAAGCCGAGTTTGATGCTGGTGAGCACAGGGGTTTGGCCTCCCTTAGTAAGTGTGGAGAGCCAGCCACCAGCCTCCCTAGAGGTGTCAGGAAGGAGGCTTTCTGGCTTTCCCGTGGGCTTTTATAGCAGTGTACAATTCTCATTGATCCATCTGGCTTGGCTTTGCTTTGTGTTGTGTTTTTTTTTTTTTTTTTTTTCGCTTGTGAGACTTGGATTTATTCTCCAATTCTTCTAAAGCTGGCTCTTATTTGCAAATTGGAAGCTGACTGAATTTTGCATATTTAGGTAAAAGAAGGCAATGGCACCCCACTCCAGTACTCTTGCCTGGAAAATCCCATGGATGGAGAAGCCTGGTAGGCTGCAGTCCATGGGGTCGCTGAGAGTTGGACACGACTCAGTGACTTCACTTTCATGCATTGGAGAAGGAAATGGCAACCCACTCCAGTGTTCTTGCTTGGGGAATCCCAGGGACGGCAAAGCCTGGTGGGCTGGTGCGTCTATGGGGTCGCACAGAGTCAGACACGACTGAAGCAACTTAGCAGCAGGTAAAAGAAAATTATCTGACTTTATGATTACTATTTAGAACAGTTTCTGAGTTCATGCTTGGGTTTACCAAGTATATATTCATATAATCTAACCATAAATGTGTCTCCTATTTCCTAATAAAAAAGACCTTCATAGTTTGATCAAAGGTAAGATAGTTCAATGGCTTAGAACAGTAGCTGGCAATTTTTTCCTGTAAAGGGTATGAGGCTTAATGGGGCATATAGGGCTGTGTCAAAACCACTCAACTGCTACTGCAGCACAAAAGTGGTCACAGACAACACATAAAGGAATGAGCATGGCCCTGTTCCAATCACACTTTAAAGGACTGCAAAAAGCCTAGTTTAGAGTATAAGAAGTATATCTAAAAGTAAAGTCAATCAGCCAAAGTTCAAATCTAGTCTTCAGTATTTATTGGCCATGTAACCTTAGGCAAGTATCTTAAACTGTCACTGTCTTAGTTTCTACAACTTTACATAGTATAAAAAATAGTTTCTATATTTGTGGCACCTATTTGTGATATCATCATAATCTGTGGTAATGAAATAATAATGTTCAATAATCAGAATGGTACTAGGCATAAAATAAATGCTCTGTCGTTATTAGCTATTTCTACTATTATTTGTATCTCTTTTCTTCTCTTACATGGCTAAATTACCTTATAGTTCCCAAAACACTGTAAGACAGAAAGCTTATAATAAGTATCCTTGAAGAACTATTCATCTAATAAAATTTTACTAAAATTTTACAAAAATCAGAGTAAGATTTTAAGTTTTATAAAAACACCATTCTGGCATCTGTTATAATGATTACCTCTTTTTTAAAAAGCTCTTGACATATTTATAGAATTTATTTCTCTGATATTGAGACATTTTCCTATGAAATAGAAATTCTGACATGAATCCCACTTGATCGTTATATATTATTTATTCATTGCACAGATAACATTCACCTTGATGATACTTCATTAAGGAATTTTTAAATTTATAATCATATATGAGATTGATTTATAAAGTCTGTTGGAGTGGATAATTTTTTTTACTGGATTTAAAAATTAGAATTATGTTTGTTTTGTTAAAAAAACTGAAAGGTTTCTCTTTTTATACTCTGGAATTATTCAAGTTGCATTAGTGTAATATATTCCTTGGAAGTTTAAGAAATGACCTCTTAAGCTCTCTGAGTTCAGGACATATTTTGGAAGTTAGCTTTATGACAGTTTTTCTCAAAAGACAGATAAAAATCACGGCATAAAATTAAAAAAAAAAAAAACAGAAACATAAATAAATTAAAAAAACTAGAAATAGCACCTTCAACACATGAAATAAACTAAAAAAATTCAAAATACAAAAAGGTCTTATAAATCAATAAGACACATGTGGACCATCAAATAGAAAAATGGTCAAAAAAGGTCAGACACAATTAACAGAAAAAGAAATACCTATAAATCACTAACAAAAATATGGAAGACTAATCAATTATTATTGAAAAGAAAATGAAGTACTATTTACAAATCATACTGAAAATTTTAGAATATCAAAAATATCCAGTGATATCATTGTGTGGGTTCTTTCAAATACTGTGGGAGGTAGTATAATGTGATTCCATTTGTCAGAAGACAATTTGGCAGTGTCTATGGCAACCCTCGGAGAACGCAATGGCACCCCACTCCAGTGTTCTCGCCTGGAGAATCCCAGGGATGGGGGAGCCTGGTGGGCTGCTGTCTATGGGGTCGCACAGAGTCGGACACGACTGAAGTGACTTAGCAGCTTAGCAGCATGGCAACCCACTCCAGTATCCTTGCCTGGATAATCCCATGGACAGAGGAGCCTGTTAGGCTACAGTCCACAGGGTTGCAAAGAGTTGAACACGACTGAGCAACTTCACTCATCACAATTCTAAATATACATATATCTTTTAGTCAGAAATTCCATTTTAGGAATATATTCTGTAGAAAACCTACCCAACTTGACAGAGATGTTCACTGTAGCATTTTTATAATATTAAAAACCTGAAAATAACCCAAATGTTCTTCAGTAAAATATTAGGTTAAGTAAGGATATCATATTTATATAGTAAAATATAATGCAGTCATTATAAAGAGAACTATATCTATATATACTGGCAGGTATAGTGTCCATGAAACACTGTTTAAATAAGTTAGTTGAAATATAGTACATAGGATAAAATCTCATTTAAAAACAAAGGAAAACAAAAGAAAAATGCTAACAAATGGAACAAGTTCTATAAGAATATATAAGAACCAACTACATTATAGGGAAAACAGAAGACTTTTCACCTAAGTTAAACATTGTTTAAAAAATGTAATAGGAATCCTTTATGACTGGAATTTTAAATAAAGTTTGAAAACTATCTGGAGGTATACTAGAACTAATCTTCAAATTCAGGCAAAATTACTTGGTAATTTTAATTCTTTGGTAAGAACAAGTCTCTTAGCTGTATCTCCTGGCCCCAATTCATCTCAACTACTGACAGAATAACCTTTATAAAATACTAATATGTTCAGTCTTAAAGTTGTTCAATAGCTTTCAGGATGAAATTCATATATTTCAGCATGGATAATACAGGTTACAGGTTATATCTAGCCACTGCTAAATTCTGATTCATTTTCTACTCTTATATCATCTGCTTACATAACTTAAAATTGCCCAAATGAATTATGCTCTCACGTCCCTCTCTGTACATGCACCATCCTCTACAGTGAATATTCCATTCTACCATCTTGGGCTGGCCAAATCCCACTCATTCTTCAAATCTCTGTTCAAAAGATAAATCTTCAGAGAGCTTTTACTTGTCTTCTACATCTCGGTTAAATTCTAACTTATATTCCCAGAAACACTCTTAATCATCTCTAATCTTACAATGTTGTAAATCACTACAGTGTTATAATATCTTCTATTATATTATCAAATACAGTAGGGTCAGGGACTGAGTCTTTTATCTTGTATCTCCTAGTACTTAGCACATATTGCTTAACAAAATCTAGTTGAATTTACTAGTGATACTAAGTTTGTTTTTTAATTCAACTACCAAATGTCCTCAGAACTGTTAGTAATCAAGAGCTGGTTAAAAAATAAAAATTATGCAGAATTTTTTTAGTGGATGATAGAGCCTTTTATACATCTTTCTAGTTATTTCTTTTCAATAAAACCTCCACTAGAGGGCATACAAAGAAAAGCAGAACCAAATGCTCAAGTCTGACAGCAGGAAAAAAATACCTTCTTAGTGGTACTTCTCTGTACCAAGGAAAAAACAGCTAGTTTATCTTCCTGTAACATTTTTACCGTAAACGTCAGTGTTATCTACTATTTTTAGTCTCAGATTTTGGCTGGGAGAGTAATGAAATAACTATGATAAAGGAGATTTTGAAAATCATAAAAGTCTCTGAATTGAACATTCATTTCCAGTTATTTCCAGTTTTGTGACATTAATGTTTCCACTAACCAAGGCTATAAAAGCTGACAAAATACAAAATACGTCTGAAGGCACTGTAGTAGATTAAGGCAGCTAAAATATGAAAAGTCAGGATCCTGGATGAGAAAAGAAGCATTTACTGGAGTCCTACATTCTCTGACAGGTTTTCCCTTGTGACATTTGCCAATTCCTGGGTGGCATAAGTAGGGCTTATTAGCTACAGATAGTCTGGAATAAAGGGAATAGCAGAAAAAAGGCCCTGCAGAGAAGAGATCTTTTGCTGGGCTTTTCCCTTCAAGGCATTTTGAGATTCTTAAACTACACAAAATATGTGTAGGGAGGGAGAAAGGCAGACCACAAATGAGCCACTAAAAGGTGAAAAGCTGAGAAGGGCTTTTAGAGAAGTCGTTCAGTCGTGTCTGACTCTCTGCGACCCCATGGACTGTAGCCTATCAGGTTCTTCTGTCCATGGGATTTTCCAGGCAAGAGTACGGGAGTAGGTTGCCATTTCCTTCTCCAGGGGATCTTCCTGACTCAAGAACTGAACCCAGGTCTTCCGCATTGCAGGCAGACGCTTTACCGTCTGAGCCACGGCACTCATAAAGTTGAGGTGACAAAATACGGCATTCATGACCTTCAAAGGGAGAGGGTGCTCAAGTGAACCCCTAAATTTGAGTTAAGACCACTGAAGGAGTATAGGGGAAATAGACTAAACCCAATACCCAGGCATGAACTAATGTAGAACCCTAATCTCATCAGGGATTAACTGCCAATCAGGAAAAACACTAAGTATTTTCTAGAAGCAGACAGACCTATACAAATGTTCATACATTATTCAATCAAAAATAATTAGGCATATTAACAGACAACCAAGTGACCAAAAGAAAGAAATGATAAAAACAGACCCACAGAAATTATGAGAAACACACTTTAAAAAGCTTCAGAAATAGAAGACAAGTAAAAATTTTAATTAGAAACCCGAATTTCAGGGAAAAAATGGAGGAAAACAGAAATTTTGGATGGAAAAGATGAGCTATAAGAGAAGAGGATTAGTCACCTGGAAACGAGGCCAGGAGAATATACCCAGGAAACTACTATAATAAATGTCGAGGAAAAGGATGGAAAATAAGGAAAAGAGACATACATGATATGGGTGTAATGGTCTAAATCCCGGAAAGAGAGGAGGGGAGCATGAAACAAAAGCAGTTTCTTAATACTAAAAATGTGATGAAATAAACCAAGCAACAGATTCAAGTTCTATGAACCTCAAGCTAAAGAAACTGAAAGGAAAGAAAACCTAGGGATATCATACATAGCAAAGGTGCCCAAAACAAGAGACAAAGAGAAAATCTTAAAATCTACCATAGGATAAAGTCAACATATTCAAAGCATCAATAAGAATAACAGCTAGCTGGCTTTTCAATAGAAAACAATGTTTCAATAGAAACAGTGGAGGCCAGGAGACAACTATAATAGCTTTAAAATACCAAGAGGAAACTAACTCCTAACCTAGGAATCTATGCTCAATGAAAGTAACTTTCCAAATTAAAGTGAAATAAAAAGTTTTCAAACAAAAAGACTTTGTCACTAGCAAATCAACTAAAGAAGGTTTTCAGAAGAAAATGACCCCTGACTGAAACATGAAAATACAGGGATGACATGAAGAGTACCAGAAAAGATGATTACAGCAGTAAATCTAAATAAAAGTAGATTATAATGACAACATAGTTGAACACAGTAAAATGATGATAATAATATATTGTGAGGCTTAAAAATACAGATAGATTTGAAATACATGACAACAGCACAAAGGGGTGGGATGGGCAAATGGAGTTAAAATACTCCAAGATTACTGCCGTCATCCAGGAATTGGCAAAAGTACTCATTTATAGTAGATTCTAAGAAGTAGAGAACACATGTTATAATCTCTAGAGTAGCCATTCAAAGAATAATAGAAGAATGAGTGATAGCAAGACAGGAAACTGCAATAAATAAAAAGATTAATCTAAAAACAATCTTCGAAAAAAGAGCACTAATTAAATGGAACAGATATATCAGTATGTACCTTAAATGTGAATGGACTAAATATTAAAAGTAAAAGTTAAAAGTAAACTATTATTAAGCAATCTGGACTTGAACTATACTGCTTACTTTATATAAAAATATATCAAAAGGTTGAAAGCAAAACAGTGGAAGAAGATACATTATAAACACACTAACTAAAAGAAAGCTGACATAACCACACTAGCATTAGATATTATAATAAAGAAGAATTCCTAGTCATACAGAGGAGTACACTTCATAACAGTAAAAACGTTAATGCATCAGGAATATGATGGCCTTAAAAACATAAAAGCAAAAGTTCAACAAAATACAAATCACAGTAACTGGTAGAGCAAGCAAGCAAAAATATCAGTAGTCATTTAGAAGATCTGAGCAATGAAACTAATAAATGTTGCCTAATTAAGACACATAGACCATTTATATCCAACTATTACTAAATTACATTCTTTGCTAGTATACATGGAACATTTGCAGAAACTGCCATCAGTCAGTTCAGTTCAATCGCTCAGTCGTGTCTGACTCTTTGTGACTCCATAAATTGCAGCAGGCCAGGCCTCCCTGTCCATCACCAACTCCCAGAGTTCACTCAAACTCACGTCCATTGAGTCGGTGATGCCATCCAGCCATCTCATCCTCTGTTGTCCCCTTCTCCTCCTGCCCCCAATCCCTCCCAGCATCAGAGTCTTCTCCAATGAGTCAACTCTTTGCGTGAGGTGGCCAAAGTACTGGAGTTTCAGCTTTAGCATCATTCCCTCCAAAGAACACCCAGGACTGGTCTCCTTTAGGATGGACTGGTTGGGTCTCCTTGCAGTCCAAGGGACTCACAGGAGTCTTCTCCAACACCACAGTTCAAAAGCATCAATTCTTCGGCGCTTAGCCTTCTTCACAGTCCAACTCTCACATCCATACATGACCATTGGAAAAACCATAGCCTTGACTAGACGGATCTTTGTTGGCAAAGTAATGTCTCTGCTTTTCAATACGCTATCTAGGTTGGTCATAACTTTCCTTCCAAGGAGTAAGCGTCTTTTAATTTCATGGCTGCAGTCACCATCTGTAGTGATTTTGAGCCCCCCCCCAAATAAATTTTAACATGGATGTATCTAAAAACTGTTAAGCTGAGTTAAAGAATTCAGTTACAAATGCAAAATAAAAAAAATTTCTTAAAAGAATTCAGATATTAAGAATTTATAATGTATGAGGTACTAACCCAAAACACTAAACCAGCATAGAGGAGAAAAAAAAAGAGTGGGTGCCTCTAGGGTTCAGGAGATTGTCTCAAAAAGCACTTTAAGGAACTTCCTAGGGTAATGGAAAAATATTCTCCACTTGAAAGGGATGTGAGCTAAACCTGTATATACATTCATCATAATTCAAATTTACACTTAAGATTTGTGTATTTCACTTTGTATATCAGATCTCAATTAAAAAATGGAATTAAAATTATGCCAAATTTTACTATATGATGTGTACAGATGGATAGATGGATGGATGACTCTATGTATATACATGTGGGTAATTTTATATTTTATATATATATATATATAAAATTTAACATGGGCAGGAACTATGCACACAAATTATAAGACTGGCTGCCTCTGGAAAAGAAAGAAGGAAAGGTGAGTATGATTGGGGAGGATACAAAGGGGCCTTTGTTGTTGTTGTTCAGTCACTAGGTCATGTCCAGCTCTTTGAAACACCATGGACAGCAGTATACCAGGCTCCTCTGTCTTCCACCAACTCCCAGAGTTTGCTCAGATTCATGTCCGTCGAGTTGGTGATGCTATCTAACCATTTAGTCCTCTGCCATCCCCTTCTCTTTTTGCCTTCAGTCTTACCCAGCGTCAGGTCTTTTCCTATGAGTCAGCTCTTTGCATCAGGTGGCCAAAGTATTGGAGCTTCAGTTTGAGCAAGTCCTTCCAACAAATATTCAGNGCCTTGACTAGACGGATCTTTGTTGGCAAAGTAATGTCTCTGCTTTTCAATACGCTATCTAGGTTGGTCATAACTTTCCTTCCAAGGAGTAAGCGTCTTTTAATTTCATGGCTGCAGTCACCATCTGTAGTGATTTTGAGCCCCCCCCCAAATAAATTTTAACATGGATGTATCTAAAAACTGTTAAGCTGAGTTAAAGAATTCAGTTACAAATGCAAAATAAAAAAAATTTCTTAAAAGAATTCAGATATTAAGAATTTATAATGTATGAGGTACTAACCCAAAACACTAAACCAGCATAGAGGAGAAAAAAAAAGAGTGGGTGCCTCTAGGGTTCAGGAGATTGTCTCAAAAAGCACTTTAAGGAACTTCCTAGGGTAATGGAAAAATATTCTCCACTTGAAAGGGATGTGAGCTAAACCTGTATATACATTCATCATAATTCAAATTTACACTTAAGATTTGTGTATTTCACTTTGTATATCAGATCTCAATTAAAAAATGGAATTAAAATTATGCCAAATTTTACTATATGATGTGTACAGATGGATAGATGGATGGATGACTCTATGTATATACATGTGGGTAATTTTATATTTTATATATATATATATATAAAATTTAACATGGGCAGGAACTATGCACACAAATTATAAGACTGGCTGCCTCTGGAAAAGAAAGAAGGAAAGGTGAGTATGATTGGGGAGGATACAAAGGGGCCTTTGTTGTTGTTGTTCAGTCACTAGGTCATGTCCAGCTCTTTGAAACACCATGGACAGCAGTATACCAGGCTCCTCTGTCTTCCACCAACTCCCAGAGTTTGCTCAGATTCATGTCCGTCGAGTTGGTGATGCTATCTAACCATTTAGTCCTCTGCCATCCCCTTCTCTTTTTGCCTTCAGTCTTACCCAGCGTCAGGTCTTTTCCTATGAGTCAGCTCTTTGCATCAGGTGGCCAAAGTATTGGAGCTTCAGTTTGAGCAAGTCCTTCCAACAAATATTCAGGGTTGATTTCCTTTCGGATTAACTGGTTTAATCTCCTTGCTTTCAAGGAACTCTCAAGAGTCTTCTCCAGCACTACAATTTGAAAGCATCAGTTCTTCAGCACTCAGTCTTCCTTATGGTCCAGTTCTCATATCCAGACATGACTACTGAAAAAACCATAGCTTTGACTACAGAGACATCTGTCGGCAAAGTGATGTCACTGCTTTCTAATACTGTCTACGTTTGTCATAGCTTTCTTTCCAAGGAGCAAGCATCTTTTATTTTCCTGGCTGCAATTACTGCCTGTAGTGACTTTGGAGCCCAAGAAAATAAAATTTGTCACTACTTCCACTTCTTCCTCTTCTATTTGCCATAAAGTGATGAGACCAGATTCTGTGATCTTAATTTTTTAAATATTAAGTTTCAAGCCAGTTTTTTCACCCTCGTCAAGAGGGTCATTTGTTCCTCTTCACTTTCTGCCATGACAGTAGTATCATCTGCATATCTGAGGTTGATATTTCTCTCAGCAATCTTGATTCCAGCTTGTGTTTCATCCAGCCTGGCATTTTACATGATGTACTCTGCACAGAAGGTAAATAAGCAGGGTGACGATATACAGCCTTGTCGTACTCCTTTCCAAAATTCGAATGTCAGTTGTCCCATGTCTGTTCTGACTGTTGCTTCTTGACCCACACAGGTTTCTCAGGAGACAAGTAAAATTACTCTCATCTCTCTAAGAACTTTCCAGTTTGTTGTGATCTGCAGAGTCACAAGCTTTAGTGTTAATGAAGCAGAAGTAGGTATTTTTCTGGAACTCCCTTGCTTTCTCCATGATCCAAAAAATACTGGCAATTTGATTTCTGGTTCCTCTGCCTTTTCAAAACCCAGCTTGTACATGTGGAAGCTCTCAGTTCACATACTAGTGAAGCCTGGCTTGAAGGATTCTGAGCATAGCATTGCTAATGTGAAATAAGCTCAGTTGTAGGGTAGTTTGAACCTTCTTTGGCATTGCCCTTCTTTGGGAATGGAATTGAAACTGACCTTTTCCAGTCTTGTGGCTACTGCTGAGTTTTCCAAATCTGGTGACATACTAAGTACAGCACTTTAACAGCATCATCTTCTAGGATTTGAAATAGCTTAGCTGGAATTCCATCACCTCCATTAGCTTTCTTTGTAGTAATGCTTCCTAAGGCCCATTTGACTTTGAACTCCAGGAAGTCAGGTTCTAGGTGAGTGACCACACCATCACAGTTATCTGGGTCATGAAGATCTTGTATAGTTCTTCTGCATATTCTTGCCACCTCTTCTTAATATCTTCTGCTTGCTCCTTATTGTTTGTCCTTTATTGTGCCTATCTTTACATGAAATGCTCCCTTGATATCTCTAATTTTTTAAAAGAGATCTCTAGTCTTTTCCATTCAATTGTTTTCCTTTATTTCTTTGCATTATGCACTTAAAAGAGTTTCTTATCTCTCCCTGCTATTCTCTGGAACTCTGCATTCAGATGGGTATATCTTTCCTTTTCTCCTCTGCCTTTCACTTCTCTTCTTTTCTCAGCTATTTGGAAGGCGTCCTCAGACAACCACTTTGCCTTCTTGCATTTCTTTTTCTTTTGTAGAGTTTTGGTCACTACCTCCTGTACAGTGTTATGAACCCCTGTCCATAGGTCTTCAGGCACTGTCTACCAGATCTAATTCCTTGAATCTATTTGTCACCATCACTCTATAATCATAAGGGATTTGATTTAGGCCATACCTGAATGATCTAGTGGTTTTCCCTACTTTCTTCAATTTAGGCCTAAATTTTGCAATGATCTGAGTCACAGTCAGCTCCAGGTCTTGTTTTTGCTGACTGAATAGAGCTTCTCCATCTTCAGCTACAAACAACATAATCAATCTGATTTCAGTATTGACCATCTGGTGATATACATGTGTAGAGTCATCTCTTGGGTTGTTGGAAAAGGGTGTTTGCTGAGCCAGTGTGTTCTCTTGACAACATTATGTTAGCTTTTTCCCTGCTTCATTTTGCACTCCAAGGACAAACTTACCTGTTACTCTCTTGACTTCCTATATTTTCATTACAATCCCCTATTATGAAAAGGACATCTTTTTTTGGTGTGAATTCTAGAAGGTGGGGTCATCACAAAAAATTGGGCAATTTGAGCTTTTTTGGCATCAGTGGTTAGAGGACAGATTTGCATTACTGTGATGTTGAATGCTTTGCTTTGGAAACAAACTGAGAATTAACCAATCTATATTATTTTATTTAAAACATACTTAAAGCAAAATTAGAATCACTGGGCAAAACATGGCTTTTCAGAGACTACATGAATTATAGTTTTGATATACAGAAGTTTTATATGATTTTTCTTAATTTTTAATGTTTTCTATTAGCTTTAATAATTACCAATGGATATTAGAAACGACTATCTTCAAAGATTAAGATCCAGTAAATTCTGGACTAAATAAAGGTCCTAATAATTGCACAGTTCCACAGAGATACGTGAAGAGCAGATATTAAGCTTTCCTGGCACAAATGGATTTACTTCTGTGTATTCGTGGACTTACTGCTATAACACTGGAATGTGGGAAGACTATCCACGTGAAAATAAAACTTTAGCACTGTTCTTCCCAGTAATGAATATGTCACCTATATGTGTGTACAAGGTATAATAAAAGGCATAATGAAAAATATATTCTTTATATCTTAGGCTTCACTTGCATCAGCAATCATCCTTCTAACATTCTTTAGCATAGGCCATTAACATATAAAATTAACCTATTATGGTGAGAAAATGCTGAAATAGAGTATATTTAATAAAAAATTTTTACTTTTTTGAAATAGCTATGAAATATGAGAGTAAATTTTAAATGTTATTTTTATACTGTTCACTGTTCCCAGGACTTCTAATATCACTGGATATTCCTGAATACAAAAGTTCAAACTAAGATAAGACTACTAAAATAGGTAAGTAACAAGTTACTATATTTCATTAGATCTACGACTTCATCAATATGAGGATGTATACCAATTTCAGAAATGATAATATGTGAAAAAAAGTGTCATAAAAAATGAAATATGGATGGTTTTTACTTCAAATTAATTTTTGTGAAAATATACCTGGTGACATAAGTATAGTCATTACTAAGGTTCAAAAAGAGACTTCTGAAGAAGATGAATTAGAATTTCTAATTACAAAGCATCTGAAATAATTATATTCACTACTTGGGTAATCTTTCTGAGGCATGTGAGGCAAACTCCAGATCAGTGTAATTCATTTTTTTTAACAGAGCAGAGTTAAAAGACTAACTGTTAAAATGAGTACTATACTTGACATCCCATTTAGACAGTATCCTGTATCTCTTCTCTCTGTCTTGGTTAGCTACCAGAAAGGTAGTTTATATTCATTCTTTCCACATCCCCCACTTTCATTTATTGTCTTCCCTGAGCTTCCCTGGTGGCTCAGATGGTAAAGTGTCTGCCTGCAATGTGGGAGACCTGGGTTCAATCAGTCCATGTGATTGCAAAGAGTCGGACATGACTGAGCAACTTCTTCTTTACTCCAGATTTTTTTTTTCACATCAAAATAATCATTTTAATGTTTTATCATTGACACACAGGAACACATGCATTTATGTATATTTTGTTAAAATAATAAATGTTTAAAGAAAAATAGTACCTATACTTGTTTTAAAATCAATCAAAACGAATATCTTAGAAATCATGGTGCTTATAACACAACACAGGAAGTATTCCCAATTTAGGTAAATGTAACTTTTGGTAAGGGGCTTCCTGGATGACTAAGCAGTAAAGAATCCTCCTGTAATGCAGGAGACACGGGTTTGATCCCTGGGTGGAGAAGATACCCTGGGGAAGGAAATGGCAACCCACTCCAGTATTCTTGTCTGGGAAATCCCATGGACAGAGTAGCCTGGTGGGCTATAGTCCACGGGGTCACAGAAGAGTTGAACATGACTTAGTGACTAAATATTTGCTAAGCATCAGAACTATCAAATGGCAGCATGTTAAGCCCTTTCATATTCATTATCTTGTTTTAATTCTCATAGTCATCTTGCTAATTAGCTAGATATCATCTCAATGACAGAGGAAACTGAGCCTCAAAGATTTCCAAATGACTTAACAGTCATATTAGCTTGGACAAGTTATTGAGGTAGTATTTGGACCAAGATTTTCAGGCTTGAAGTCATGCTTCAAACTTTCTTCAGTATAAATGGATTAATATATTAATTACTTCACAAATGATATGTTTTAGTTAAGCTTTATAAATATATAAATGACCATTCTATATCAAATACACTAATTCAGTAAAAAACTTGATCAATATAACATGAAAGAATTATGAAGGAAATAAAAAATACCATAGTAGTCAAGCAGCTTACAGCAAAATGAAGACTTTCATCTATTAAGTGATGCGAGAATGAAAAGAACAACACATGACATGTATAAAAATGTGCTAAACAAGATAAACACCTACCCAAAATCATAGTCTATGAACAAAAAGCACTCTTGTGGGCTGTAATAAAATAGGGAAGTTAACAAACTATTAATCTGGCCCTTGACGGCAAAATGTGAATGCACCATGAGGGGAGGAGAGGATATTCCAAACTGAAGAATAACAAAAGGAAAAACAAAGAGGTAGAAATGATTGTGTATCTGAAGAATATCACTGAAATTGTATAAATGAAATAAAAGTTAGACATTAGGGAGATCAAACTATTGGGAGTTTAGGATTTCACCTAATAGACAAAAGGAAGTGTGTTCCACAGGTAATAGCATCCAGGACTGACTAAAGCCCGGAAACGGTGTGGTCAGAAACGCCACTTAGGAGGCTATTTAAGTTGCCCCTGGGCTTCTCAGGAAGCTCAGTAGTAAAGAATCTGCCTGCAAATGTAGCAAGCACTGGTTCAGTCTCTGGGCTGGGAAGATTCCCTTGAGAAGGAAATGGCAACACATTCCAGTATGCTTGCCTGGAAAATCCCATGGACAGAGGAGCCCGGCGGGCTATAGTCCATGCGATCTCACAAGAGTTGGACATAACTTAGTGACTAAACAACAACAAAGTTGCCGCTAAACTGGGATGATAAGTACCAAAACTGAAATAAATCTAAGAAACATTACCGAGAAAGAGTAAATTATATATAAAAGTGAATGGAAAACTTTGAGATAAATATCTATTTTTCTTGGTATAAATTTATGTTCAATAAATTAACTACTGCTTTAACCATACAGTAAATCGGAAATACAATTACTATAGCCATGAAGAAAATACATTTAGAATAATAACATGGTAAGTCATCAGGGCTGCCCACTCAATACTGCTGATTTTTCTTTTATGAACACAATAAGACTGAACTTCTTTCAGTTCAGTTCAGTTCAGTCACTCAGTTGTGTCCAACTTTTTGTAACTATGTGACCATAATTAAATAGATGAAATGACATGGGTCTCTTACGGGTGGGAGCTTTAGCAGCCAGCACACAATTTACCATCCGTGCTAGACATAAATAAAACAAAGTCAAGTCAAAATTTGAAAGGTTTNGTGACCATAATTAAATAGATGAAATGACATGGGTCTCTTACGGGTGGGAGCTTTAGCAGCCAGCACACAATTTACCATCCGTGCTAGACATAAATAAAACAAAGTCAAGTCAAAATTTGAAAGGTTTCTGTCCCAGTTGTTTTTTTTTTAGTCTTGGTTTCTGTGCATGTGTCTTGAGAGATGAGTGTTAAGGGCTTTCATTACCTAGCTTTCCTCACCTTTATCCTCTCCATTCTGTGCTTTCAAATGGACCAAGCAGATTTACACATATATGAATAGCAATATCAATCCTACACCTTATATATGCAAGGAACACTAAGATATTTGTCACTGTTTGCATGTGAAACTGATAACAAAAATCAGGTCCTAAATGCAGATAAAGAAAAGACAGGTAAATAAAAAAATAAGTAGAGGATGTTATCAGGCAATCTGTAAAAAAAAAAAAAAAAAGAAAAAATATCACAAAATAACAATTTTTGGAAATGTTTTCTAATTAAGCTATTAAAATTAAAATATTTTTGTGACTAGTCTATGCTTTCAGAGCAAAAATATGACACATCATTACTTACAACTAGAAAACAAGTTAATATTGTAATTTAAATTACACCTCAATCTACCAAACTGCTCCAGTGACGTTTACAACCAAATTTATATTGTGATAAAGAAAGCAACATTTTTCCCAGAGTATTTTCTCTACCGGCAATAACATTCAACAAGTTAACAATCACACAAATGATTACGTCAAAACCTTGAACATTGGTTTATGTGTGCAGTCTTATCAATGGTAATAAAACATCTATTGAAATGAAAATGCCACATCATTTTACAAAACTCTTATCTCATGACTAAGCACTGTGAATATAACAAACTCCTCTGCCAGAAAAGTTGCCTTCTGAAAGTGNCTTGAACATTGGTTTATGTGTGCAGTCTTATCAATGGTAATAAAACATCTATTGAAATGAAAATGCCACATCATTTTACAAAACTCTTATCTCATGACTAAGCACTGTGAATATAACAAACTCCTCTGCCAGAAAAGTTGCCTTCTGAAAGTGAAGAAAATATATCTTTTTTTTTTTATAATATAAGAAAATGTTTTAGCAAACTAGGGGGAAAATGCAATTTCTAAAAACAGAAATGTTAATTATATATACATTTTTAAAGGCTTATTATTACTCAAACAATAAAAATATCAATTGCAAATTTAAGGTTAGACTGAAGTATTTAAAATTTCATTATGTGTCCAATACAGACCTTTAAAACTTTGATAATTTATATCATCTGTCACTGCATTATAGACATAAAATAAGGAAATACGACGTAAAATATAGACATAAAATTTAAAAAAATAAGGAATAATAAAGTCCATACTATAGCACAGCTGCCAAGTTCCAATTAATTTACTTGCAGGACATCTTGTTTTCAGAGCTAAAAGTGATTATGCTGCTGAATTAAAGTGATAATATTTTCTGTTCATATATTTTCCTTTGCAATCTGTGGACTTTTAAAGAAAGAATATTCAAGTACCTACAATACTTTAGGGAAAAAGGAAAAAATATCCCAAATACAAGTCAATTTAAGATGTGTTTTGCAACAATTAGAAAAGTCATGTTGTTTAAACTGGTTGTGCTGAAAAAAATCCTCAACCTAGACAAGATGGGGAATATAAATACATTCCAATGGTGGATCCTACTCACATCAAACTTGTAAATTTCCTTACCAAACCTCTGCTACACTCAAAGGCTCAAACATTTGATTGCCAACTTTCTGTTCTATATAAATAATGGATACCATTATTTAAGTAAGGATTACATTAGACAACAAATTTAAGAGCAAATGACACAGTGCATGCTACAAAGGAAACAATGAATAAATGTTTCATTTAAAAACAAAATAAAAAAGCCTAACCCAGAAACAAATTATAAAACCCCAAATCAATCAATCAATCAATCAATATTTGCGAGACACAGTATACTAAGTATTGTGTGGCAAGATCCAAGAGAAATATAAAACATAATTTGTATTAACTTAAAAATGGATTTCAAGTTTGTCAGGTTTTTTTTTCCATTAGTCCTACAGGATAGAAAATAAAATGAATTTTTAAAACTAAGAAAAACTAATAAAAGATCAAGGTAGATCTATATGTAGTCACATTTAGCTGATTATTAAATAATAAATCAATATTTTCAACAAGATTTGATAAAGATAAGATACATAAATAAAAATCAATTAAAAAATCAAGAAGATGCTGATTTCTGCTTCCAGTAATTGCAAGCTAAATTGGGATCAAAACTGAAAGGCTTTAAAAATAGCTAGATTTTTTTTAAAATTTCTTAAAGACTGAAGAACTAATAGGATATCAAAGAACTACTGAACAAAAATCTATATAGCAAAAACACAGAGGTACATAAACTCAGCATTCACAGTTAGCTTTTGCGGTAAGGGCATTTGCCAGTTCCTAAGCACTGGTCTTGGCAAACACCCTCTTCCAGCAACACAAGAGAAGACTCTACACATGGATATCACCAGACAGTCAACATCAAAATCAGACTGATTATATTCTTTGCAGCCAAAGATGGGGAAGCTCTATACAGTCAGCAAAAATAATACTGGGAGCTGACTGTGGCTTAGATCATAAACTCCTTATTGGCAAATTCAGACTTAAATTGAAGAAAGTAGGGAAAACCACTAGACCATTCAGGTATGACATAAATCAAATCCCTTACAATTATACAGTAGAAGTGAGAAATTGATTCAAGGGATTAGATTTGACAGAGTGCCTGAAGAACTATGGACAGAGGTTTGTGACACTGTACAGAAGACAGGAATCAAGACCATTCCCAAGAAAAAGAAAAGCAAAAAAGCAAAATGGCTGTGTGGTGAGGCCTTAAAAATTGCTGTGAAAAGAAGAGAAGTGAAAAGCAAAGGAGAAAAGGAAAGATATACCAATTTGAATGCAGAGTTCAGAAGAACAGCAAAGAGAGATAAGAAAGCCTTCATCAGGGATGAGTGCAAAGAAATAGAGGAAAACAATAGAATGGGAAAGACTAGATATCTCTTCAAGAAAATTAGAGACACCAAGGGAACATATGCAGATGACACCACCCTTATGGCAGAAAATGAAGAAGAACTAAACAGCCTCTTGATGAAAGTGAAAGAGGAGATAGAAAAAGTTGGCTTAAAGCTCAACATTCAGAAAACTAAGATCATGGCATCTGGTCCCATCACTTCATGGCAAATAGATGGGGAAACAGTGGAAACAGTGGCTGACTTTGTTTCGGGGGGCTCCAAAATCACTGCAGATGGTGATTGCAGCCATGAAATTAAAAGACGCATATTAAAAAGCAGAGACATTACATTGCCAACAAAGGTCCATCTAGTCAAGACTATGGTTTTTCCAGTAGTCATGTATGTATGTGAGAGTTGGACTATGAAGAAGGCTGAGCGCCAAAGAATTGATGCTTTTGAACTGTGGTGTTGGAGAAGACTTTTGAGAGTCCCTTGGACTGCAAGGAGATCCAATGAGTCCATCCTAAAGGAGATTAGTCCTGGGTGTTCACTGGAAGGACTGATGTTGAAGCTGAAACTCCAATACTTTGGCCACTGGATGCGAAGAGCAGACTCGTTGGGAAAAAACCCTGATGCTAGGAAAGATTGAAGGTGGGAGGAAAAGAAGACAAAGGCATGAGATGGTTGGATGGCATCACTGACTCAAAGGACATAAATTTAGGTAAGCTCCGGGAGCTGATGATGACAGGGAGGCCANGGATGCGAAGAGCAGACTCGTTGGGAAAAAACCCTGATGCTAGGAAAGATTGAAGGTGGGAGGAAAAGAAGACAAAGGCATGAGATGGTTGGATGGCATCACTGACTCAAAGGACATAAATTTAGGTAAGCTCCGGGAGCTGATGATGACAGGGAGGCCAGGTGTGCTGCGGTCCATGGGGTCACAAAGAGTTGGATATGACTGAGCGACTGAACTGAAGGGAACATTTCATGCAAAGATGGGCTCAATAAAGGCCAGAAATGGTATGGACATAACAGAAGCAGAAGATATTAAGAAGAGGTGGCAAGAATACACAGAAGAACTATACAAAAAAGATCTTCAAAACCTAGATAATCATGATGGTGTGATCACTCACCTAGAGCCAGACATCCTGGAATGTGAAGTCAAGTGGGCCTTAGAAAGCATCACTACGAACAAAGCTAGTGGAGGTGATGGAATTCCAGTTGAGCTATTTCAAATCCTGAAAGATGATGCTGTGAAAGTGCTGCACTCAATATGCCAGCAAATTTGGAAAACTCAGCAGTGGCCACAGGATTGGAAAAGGTCAGTTTTCATTCCAATCCCAAAGAAAGGCAATGCCAAAGAATGCTCAAACTACTGCACAATTGCATTCATCTCACATGCTAGTAGAGTAATGCTCAAAATTCTGCAAGCCAGGCTTCAGCAGTACGTGAACCGTGAACTCCTGATGTTCAAGCTAGTTTTAGAAAAGGCAGAGGAACCAGAGATCAAATTGCCAACATCCGCTGGATCATGGAAAAAGCAAGAGAGTTCCAGAAAAACATCTATTTCTGCTTTATTGACTATGCCAAAGCCTTTGACTGTGTGGATCACAATAAACTGTGGAAAATTCTGAAAGAGATGGGAATACCAGACCACCTAACCTGCCTCTTGAGAAATCTGTATGCAGGTCAGGAAGCAACAGTTAGAACTGGACATGGAATAACATATTGGTTCCAAATTGGGAAAGGAGCACATCAAGGCTGTATACGGTCATCCTGCGTATTTAACTTACAGGCAGAGTACATCATGAGAAATGCTGGAATGGATGAAGCACAAGCTGGAATCAAGATTGCTGGGAGAAATATCAATAACCTCAGACATGCAGATGACACCACCCTTATGGCAGAAAGTGAAGAACTAAAGAGCCTCTTGATGAAAGTGAAAGAGGAGAGTAAAACAGTTGGCTTAAAACTCAACATTCAGAAAACTAAGATCATGGCATCTGGTCCCATCACTTCATGGCAAATAGATGGGCAAACAGTGGAGACACTGGCTGACTTTATTTTAGGGGCTCCAAAATCACTACAGATGGTGACTGCAGCCATTAAATTAAAAGACGCTTACTCCTTGGAAAGAAAGTTATGACCAACCTAGACAGAATATTAAAAAGCAGAGACATTACTTGTCAACAAAAGTCCATCTAGTCAAAGCTATGGTTTTTCCAGTAATCATGAATGGATGTGAGAGTTGGACTATAAAGAAAGCTGAGCACCGAAGAATTGATGCTTTTGAATTGTGGTGTTGGAGAAGACTCTTGAGAGTCCCTTGGACTGCAAGGAAATCCAACCAGTCCATTCTACACACAAAGTTTGGGAACAATATAAAACTTCAAAGCAGATAAAAGTTGTTCTTTTAAATAATATTTATCTAATAAATTTGAATATTATTAAATGTTTACCATAATAATGAACCAGAACAGCTAAGGAAGTAAAATAAATGTTGAAAATTATATAAGAGCAATTAGTGATATTGATGTGCAGCACACATACCCAAATCAAACTACAAACACCGATACGCATTCAGCAGGTAGAACAAAGAAGCAGATAGTCACAGCTATCTGAAGAACTGATAAAACGCTCTTCTCTATTTAGCTTAACTCAGAACTCAAATCAGAAAAGCAGGCATTGCTCAAAAAGACACCAAGTGTTGGGTGCCTTGGGCAAATGTTTAGTCAAAAAAACACTAACCTGTACACATAAAAAATGGTTAAAACAGCAAATGTTTTATCACAATTTTTAAATTAAAAAAAGGAGGTGGACAAGTAGGACTTAATAACTTTATGGAAACTTTTGAGGAAAAGACACAGGAATCTGGAGGGAGTTCAAGAAATGAGTGACATGAAGAACACTGTGGAAGAGAAGCTAAGGGATGGCTACAGGTACTTGGACCGAATACCAGGAGCTGCTGGGGATACAGAATCATGCATTATGTTGTCAGCACTCATACGGCCTTAGCATAGAGCAAGCCATAATATGCTGTCAATTCTGCCTATTGAAGCATTCTAACAATTTCATGATCTTTTAAATACACTATCCTGTATTTTCTTTCAATTTCCAAGAGAATCAACTTTCTGCCTGACTGGGTCAGCTATTTTGTGAGGCCAAGAAGACTTCGTCGTACTCTTATTAGAATAGAATCTCTATACAATGGAATACTACTCAGAAATAAAAAGTAACAAATTTTTGACACACACAATTTGAATGAATCTTTAAAACATTATCCTGAGTGAAAAAATTCTGTATATTTATGTAACATTTTAGAATAGCAAAAAAATAGTTTATAATGATAGAAGTAAGTTCTACAGCACTGGGGAGGGGCATGAGGGAACCTTGTGGGATGACAAAAATATTCTGTGTTGAGATGTGAGTTATATGAACATGCATTTTTCAGAACTGATTCAACTGCACACTGAAAATCTGAATTTTTTCACATTTATGTAAATTACACACAATAAAAAAACTTTGAACTATTACAGAATCTCCTCAGTACCATTCAGCAAGACCTCTAATTAAGTTTAAGGCAAAATGACAGAAAGTAGGTGAAAGAAAGCAATTTGGCAAATGGCTAAGATTAAAATAACATCAATATATATAAGACAAGTGCTCATCTCCTACAAGAACACCAAAACTTCAACTAGCTGCTGAACAACTATGGACAGGTGAATGTTGGAACCCACCAAAGAAAGATACCCCACAACCAAGGGCAAAGGAGAAGCCACAACAAGATGGCCAGAGGGACGCAACTGCATTTAAAATCAAACCTCATACCCACCAGAGACCCTTGGAGGGCACAACCAAAACCTTGTGTGCACCAGGGCAGAGGAAAAGGAGCAGTGACCGCCACAAGAGACTGAGCCAGATCTACCTTTGAGTGTTTGAGGGTCTTCTGTGGAGACGTGAATCAGCAGTGGCCTGCCGTGGGGACAGAGGCTCTGGCAACAGCAGTCCTGGGAGGCATGGCATATAGCCTCTTGGAGGAAATCGCCATTAACCCCACTATATGGCTGCCGAGCAGGCAGGCACAAACTGGAGAACAAAGTTCTTACACTGCTGCAAAAGTTCTAGGCCCTGCAACAGACTTCCCAACCTGGGAAGTCCCTTTCCCATCAAAGGAACTGAATATCCCCAGGGAATCTGACTTTGGAGGTCAGCAGGATTTGATTACAGAACTTCCAAAGGACTGGGGAAACAGACTCTTGGGGGTCACAAACAAAATCTTGTGCACACCAAGACTCAGGAGAAAGGAGCAGTGACCCCAAAAGAAGACTGAGCCAGACTTGTCTGTGTGTGCTTGGGAGTCTCTGGCAGAGGTGCGGGTTGACAGTGGCCTACCGCAGGGTCAGGATACTGACTACAGTAGTCCGAGGCGGCCCGGCATGCTGGCAAAAGTCCTCTTGAAGGATGTTGCCATTATCGCCATTACCCCTACCATAGTTGGCCTTAACTACAGGGAAGGAATACAGCCCTACACCCATCAGCAGAGAACTGGATGAAAGAGTTACTGAGCATGGCTCTGCCCACCAGAACAAGACCCAGTTTTCCCCACAGCCAGTCCCTCCCATTAGGAAGCTTGCAGAAGCCTCTTATCCTCATCCATCAGAGGGCAGACAGAATGAAAACCACTACCACAGAAATCTAACCAAATGATCACATGGACCACAACCTTGCCCACCTCAATGAAACTGTAAATCATGCTGTTTAGGGCCACCCAAGACAGATGGGTCATGGTGGAGAGTTCTGACAAACTGTGGTCCACTGGAGAAGGCAATGACAAACCACTTCAGCTTTCTTGCCTTGAGAACCCCATGAACAGTATGAAAAGGCAAAAAGATATGACATTGAAAGATGAGCTCCCCAGGTTGGAAGGTGTCTAATATGCTCCTGGAGAAGAGCAGAGAAATAGCTTCAGAAGGAATGAAGAGGCTGAGCCAAAGTGGAAACAATGCTCAGCTATGGATGTGTCTGATGGTGAAAGTCAAGTCTGATGCTATAAAGAATACATAGGAACCTGGAATGTTAGGTCCATGAATCAAGATAAACTGGAAGTGGTCAAACAGGAGACGGCAAGAGTGAACAGCGAACTTTTAGGAATCAGTGAATTAAAATGGACTGGAATGGGCATATTTAATTCAGATGATCATTATATCTACTGCTGTGGGCAAGAATCTCTCAGAAGAAATGGAGTAGCCCTCACAGTCAACAAGAGTTCGAAATGCAGTACATGGGTGCAAGCTCAAAAACAACAGAATGATCCTGGTTCATTTCCAAGGCAAACCGTTCAACATCACAGTAATTCAAGTCTATGCCCCAACCACTAATGCTGAAAGAGCTAAAGTTGAATGTTCCTATGAAGACTTACAGGACCTTCTAGAATTAACACCAAAGAAACCAAAAAGATGTCCTTTTCATCATCTGGAATGCAAAAGCAGGATGTCAAGAGATACCTAGAGAAACAAGGCAAGTTTGGCCCTGGAGTACAAAATGAAGCAGGGAAAAGCCTAACAGAGTTTTAGCAAGAGAACCCCCAGGTCATAGCAAATACCCTCTTCCAATATCACAAGAGACAACTGTACATGTGGACATCACCAGTTGTCAGTACAGAAATCAGACTGATTATATTCCTTGTAGCCGAAGATGGAGAAGCTCTATGCAGCCAGCAAAAACAAGACTGGGAGCTGACTGTGGTTCAGATCATGAACTTCTTATTGCAAAATTCAGACTTAAATTGAAGAAAGTAGGGAAACCCACAAGGCCATTCAGGTATGACCTAAATCAAATCCCTTATGATTATACAGTGGAAGTGACAAATAGATTCAAGGGATTAGATATGATAGACAGAGTGCCTGAAGAACTATGGACAGAGGTTCGTGACACTGTACAGGAGGCAGTGATCAAAACCATCCCCAAGAAAAATAAATACAAAAAGACAAAATGGTTGTCTGAGGAGGCCTTACAATTAGCTGAGAAAAGAAGAGAAGCAAAAAGCAAAGGAGAAAAGGAAAGATATACCAATCTGAATGCAGAGTTCCAGACAACAGCAAGGAGAGATAAGAAACCCTTTTAAGTGAACAATGCAAAGAAATAGAGGAAAACAATAGAATGGGAAAGACTAGAGATCTCTTCAAGAAAATTAGAGATACCAAGGGAACATTTCATGCAAAGATGGGCTCAATAAAGGACAGAAATGGTATGGACCTAACAGAAGCAGAAGATATTAAGA
>SJYV01022707.1:730122-779778 GCA_006410875.1 Neotragus pygmaeus
TGTCTAATATGCTCCTGGAGAAGAGCAGAGAAATAGCTTCAGAAGGAATGAAGAGGCTGAGCCAAAGTGGAAACAATGCTCAGCTATGGATGTGTCTGATGGTGAAAGTCAAGTCTGATGCTATAAAGAATACATAGGAACCTGGAATGTTAGGTCCATGAATCAAGATAAACTGGAAGTGGTCAAACAGGAGACGGCAAGAGTGAACAGCGAACTTTTAGGAATCAGTGAATTAAAATGGACTGGAATGGGCATATTTAATTCAGATGATCATTATATCTACTGCTGTGGGCAAGAATCTCTCAGAAGAAATGGAGTAGCCCTCACAGTCAACAAGAGTTCGAAATGCAGTACATGGGTGCAAGCTCAAAAACAACAGAATGATCCTGGTTCATTTCCAAGGCAAACCGTTCAACATCACAGTAATTCAAGTCTATGCCCCAACCACTAATGCTGAAAGAGCTAAAGTTGAATGTTCCTATGAAGACTTACAGGACCTTCTAGAATTAACACCAAAGAAACCAAAAAGATGTCCTTTTCATCATCTGGAATGCAAAAGCAGGATGTCAAGAGATACCTAGAGAAACAAGGCAAGTTTGGCCCTGGAGTACAAAATGAAGCAGGGAAAAGCCTAACAGAGTTTTAGCAAGAGAACCCCCAGGTCATAGCAAATACCCTCTTCCAATATCACAAGAGACAACTGTACATGTGGACATCACCAGTTGTCAGTACAGAAATCAGACTGATTATATTCCTTGTAGCCGAAGATGGAGAAGCTCTATGCAGCCAGCAAAAACAAGACTGGGAGCTGACTGTGGTTCAGATCATGAACTTCTTATTGCAAAATTCAGACTTAAATTGAAGAAAGTAGGGAAACCCACAAGGCCATTCAGGTATGACCTAAATCAAATCCCTTATGATTATACAGTGGAAGTGACAAATAGATTCAAGGGATTAGATATGATAGACAGAGTGCCTGAAGAACTATGGACAGAGGTTCGTGACACTGTACAGGAGGCAGTGATCAAAACCATCCCCAAGAAAAATAAATACAAAAAGACAAAATGGTTGTCTGAGGAGGCCTTACAATTAGCTGAGAAAAGAAGAGAAGCAAAAAGCAAAGGAGAAAAGGAAAGATATACCAATCTGAATGCAGAGTTCCAGACAACAGCAAGGAGAGATAAGAAACCCTTTTAAGTGAACAATGCAAAGAAATAGAGGAAAACAATAGAATGGGAAAGACTAGAGATCTCTTCAAGAAAATCAGAGACACAAAGGGAATATTCCATATAAAGATGGGCAAAATAAAGGACAGAAACACTAAGGACCTAACAGAAGCAGAAGATATTAAGAAGAGGTGGCAAGAATAGACAGAACTATACAAAAAAGATCTTAATGACCTGGATAACCATGATGGTAGAGTGCTTATCACTCACCCAGAGCCAGACATCCTGGAATGTGAAGTAATGTGGGCCTTAGGAAAAATCACTATGAACAAAGCAAGTGGAGGTGACAGAATTCCAGCTGAGCTATTTCAAATTCTAAAAGATGATGCTGTGAAAGTGCTCCACTCAAAATGCCAGCAGATTTGGAAAACTGCCATGGTCACAGGACTAGAAAAGGTCAGTTTTCATTCCAGTCCCAAAGAAGGGCAATGCCAAAGAATGTTCAAACTACTGTACAACTGAGCTCATTTCACATGCTAGCAAAGTAATACTCAAAATTGTTCAAGCTAGGCTTCAATAGTATGTGAATGAAGAACTTCCCAATATACAAGCTGGATTTAGAAAACAGGAACCGGAGATCAAATTACAAACATCTGTTGGATCACAGAAAAAGCTAGTGAATTCCAGAAAAACATCTACTTCTGCTTCATTGAATATGCTAAAGCCTTTGACTGTGTAGATCACAACAAACTGTGGAGGATTCTTATAGAAGTGAGAATACCAGACCACCTGACCTGCCTCCTGAGAAATCTGTATGCAGGTCAAGAAGCAACAGTTAGAACCGGACATGGAACAACAGACTGGTTTCAAATTGGGAAAGGAGTACATCAAGGCTGTATATTGTCACCCTGCTTATTTAACTTATATGCAGAGTACATTATGTGAAATGCCGGGCTGGATGAAACACCAGCTGGAATCAAGAATGCTGGGAGAAATATCAATAACCTCAGGTATGCAGATGACACCATGGCAGAAAGCGAAGAGGAACTAAAGAGCCTCTTGATGAAGGTGAAAGAGGAGAGTGAAAGAGCTGGCTTAAAACTCAACATTCAGAAAACTAATATCATGGCACCTGGTCCCATCACTTCATGACAAATAGATAGGGAAACAATGAAAACAGTAGCTGACTTTATTTTCTTGGGCTCCAAAATCACTGTTAACAGTGACTAAATTAAAAACTTGCTTGCTCCTTGGAAGAAAAGCAATGACAAACCTACATAGCATATTAAAAAGCAGAGATATTACTTCCTGACAAAGGTCTGTATTGGTCAAAGTTATGGTTTTTCTAGTAGTCATGTATGGATATGAGAGCTGGACAATAAAGAAGACTGAGCACCAAAGAATTGATGCCTTCGAACTGTGGTGCTAGGGACAACTTGAGAGTCCCTTGAACTGCAAGGAGATCAAACCAGTCAATCCTAAAGGAAATCAACCATGACTATTCATTGGAAGGACTGAGGCTGAAGCTGAAGCTCCAGTACTGTGGCTACCTGATGTGCAGAGCTAACTCTGAAACTGGGAATGATTGAAGGCCGGAAGAGAAGGGGGCAACAGAGGATAAGATGCTTGGATAGCATCACTGGCTCAATGGATATGAGTCTGAGAAAACTCGAGGTGATGGTGAAAGATAGGGAAGCCTGGCATGCTGCAGTTTATGGGGTTGCAAACCAACAGGACTGAGTGACGGAACAACAAAGGGAACTCAATAGTTTTGTCCTAATTTTTATTCTTCTCTTCACCTTTAGTGCAAACAGAACCAAGTGGTGCATTTGACTAGTGAATCACTTCCATTTTAAGATCTAGAATTATCTTCCTATCTGTAATACAGGTTAAATTCTCTCTCTTTTTTTTCATGTTATATACAGACTAAGACTCTGTCATTTTCATTATATTCACAGAATACAGAAGGGCTTCCATGCTACTTTACACACTGAAACAGACTTCTGTCGATAAGTGTTTATAGAGAGAATGCTAAGAGGCTTTACTATTATAGCTCAATTATCATATTCTTTTGAGTGTGTAATTCAGAGGAAAGTGATACAGTTAATAATTGTCTTTCTTCCTCTCACATCAACTTCTTAGCATATTCTAAAATTAAAATATGAAAGACTACTTTTGATGAGATACCTGTCCTTTGACACACCTTTACAATTGGAATCATGACCTTATGACCTATTTTCACTCATTAGTTATATGGCCAAGTAAACACATACTGGTTATGATTTTTAAAAAATCATGCTGTCAAATGTTTAACAAAGAAAAGACTGATAATCAAAGAAAAGTACATCTTCATCATTTTTGAACAAACAGTAAGATTCTTACCTACAAGCGACATTTGGATCAGCATTTCTTGAAAGTAGTAGCTCTGTACACTTCAAGATCTTTTCCTCTGAGCCACGAGCAGAACATGCAGTAATCAAAACAGTTTGCTTATCTATAATGAAAAGAAAAGTGAGGAAAACCCCGCACACATCAGAAATTGTAGCTAGCTGACTTTTTTTATCATCCAAAATATTCTAAATATTTATTGCATTTTTAAACTTCTGTAACTTATTCCCAGATCTCTTGTTAACAGGTAATTTTGTATTCCTTCACCTAAAAATGAGATGAGGGATGAACAATTTCCAAAGTATATCTACAATTCATTTACTAATTCCCTTTCCCTATTTTCATTTCTTCAAGAAGATAGGGAAGTGGTTCAGAGCATGGGCTCTGTGCAGATTTACCGCCTGGAACTGAACAGTTTGGTTGATTAAAATTTGCCTTGAACACATGGATAAAAAACAATGATTGATATTCTCTGATTTCACTTTCTTGCTTCTCACTCATTTAAAACTCACTAAGATCTGGCTTACAACTAAACCCTCCTACTGAAGATGTCCTAACTGCTACACCTATTGGTTTCTTTTTAGTCCTTGCCTACTTGATCTCTCTCAGCTCATCCCATTTCCTAAAACTCTTCTTCCCTTGGCTCCTATGGCATCAATGGCATCAATCAGGGTTAATTAAAAGACAAAAAATAATTCTCAAGTAAGAACTGGGGAACTTAAACTAAGTCATGCCATGGTTTATATTTGTGGTTCATTATTGACCAAATATAGAAATCTAGATTCTGGTCCCAGTTCTGTCACTGATAAACTATGACTCCAGTGATATCTTATTCTCTGAGCAGATTTACCTTACAGTTGAGAAGCTAATGTCTGCCCTCTATCTGAGTGGGCCTGTGAGATACACAAAATAATTTATGAGGACATGCTGGGCAAAATATGTTTTATAACTGTAAGGTATTCTCTGTTTACAAAAAGCAAAGAAAGAAAACTACTGGTCAATTTTTTGGGCAGAACATTTTACACTTTCAAAAATTTAAGTACAGCTTTCATTTAGTGATATTTTAAATGACACAATAAAAAGAAAAACCTACCATAGCAACAGATTAAACATAAAACTATTGCTAAGACATGAAATCATATAAAATATATAAATGAAAAAACAGAATAGAAATGATCATACAAATATCAAATGCAGCATAAAGTTAACATGAAAATTCTCACATGAAAACTATATCTGAATTAAAAAGTAAATCTGTCTATTGTAAACATGTAAAAATAGTTATTCAATATAATAATTAAATAGGATTTGTACATATACTCTTATTCAAAGCAATAATGAGTAGAAATTATTTAATAAATAAAGAAATGAATTTAATAATTATCTGTGAAACAATTTTTAAGTGATATAATTCAGAATTGAGTTGTAAAACTCTCTAGCACAGATTTTAAAGGTATATAATAATAACACAATCAGTTATAATGGTAATATAAATGGAGTCTACCTCTTTGGAAAGAAGGTTTTTCAAAATATCTATGGTTTCTAATTTGGTTTTCTGTTTATATAACAGGAAGATTTTTTTTTTAACTCTTTTTAAAGTTTTTTTCACTTTGCATAATAGTTGCTTGAGGATCAAGAAAATCACAGTAAAAATAATCAGTTACCTCAAACATTTTACCCTTATTAAGATTTTTTAAGAGCCAAGTTTTTATTTTGAAGTGAATATATGAAAATAAGAGCATGGAAAAAGTATATATCACTACCCCAAAGAGAATATAATTTGGTTTCTAAACAGAGAAGTATACAAAGTAAATGTTCACATATTTTAAATACTTAAAACATCTTACCCTTATCAAAGCTTGCATTAGCACCTCTGTCCAAAAGGACCCGAACCAGCTCTACATTGGAAACACTAGCAGCATACATAAGGGAAGTCCACCCATACTGAAAGCTGGTATCTACACTGATGCCTGTTAATACAAAAACAAGCTTTTACAAGCCTCCTTCACCAAAACAAACAAACAAATCCATGTCACATTAATATGTTAAAAGTACTGCACACAATGACATACACCATGTACCTCACAATGGAAGGGAATTTCTTGGTAATAACAGCTTAAGAAAAATAGAAAATAATTATATGTGAACTATAATAAAATAGTTAACTTCACTTTTGCTATAGTTCACTTCTATGTCACTATATTTCAAGAGACTGGATCTGTCAAATATATTTTTCATGTATTTGTTGTTCAGCTGCTCAGTGGTTTCTGACTCTTTGCAACCCTATAGCCTGTAGCCTGTCAGGCTCCTCTGTCCGTGGGATTTTCTGGGAAAGAATATGGAGTGGGTTGCCATTTCCTTCTGCAGGGGATCTTCCTGACCAGAGATTGAACCCACGTCTCCCACATTAGTGGGTGGATTCTTTACCACTGAGCTACCAGGAAGGCTTTTTTTTCATATGATATGTTATCTATATTAGGACAGGTTTTTACATTCTACCTTTTCCTTTCTAGGGCAGTTGGGAAGTTTCACGGATGTAAAAATGTCTTTTTAGTTAGAATATTATCACACGTCTCTATGGTGGCAAATATAAAAAATACTCCTTATTAAAACTCTCTTAACTTCCTTCTGAATGCAAAATTTAACCATGGGTTACTGGCCAAACATGAGGCTAAAAAAGGTAGGTTAGGGTTTGATTATGAAAGCTCTGTTAAGAAATGTAGACTATACTTTGTGATCCAGAGATTTACATTATTAAAATTGTATTTTAAGAAGACAATTTAGGTACCAATACTGAGAGTGGGATAGGAGGCAGGGAGACCTGGTAATGACGTTACAAATCCAAGCAAAAGTCAGAGCAAGGGCAGTTGAGAAAGAGAAGGAATACAAAAGGATAGTTCAAACACAGGGTTAGAGGAATGTAAAATTACTTTGAGGAAGAGGAGTGTTAAAAAAGAAAAATAGAAAATATCAGATTCTTTGCTTGAAATTTTTGAGGAAGGGGTACGTTTTTCAGCTGGGACTACTGAGAGGATGGAACATGAGTCTAGTGCAGTCAGAAGCCTTCTGTCCATCTAACTGGAGACCCTATCATAGGTGGAAACAACACAGAGAGAAGCAGAGCTAAAGGTGGAAAGACTCAAGAAGGCCCAAGAACAGAATTTAAACCATGGAGTGGAACTTCTCACAAATCAAGCCCTGAGTCTTTGGAGTAGGAGCGCTGACTCCAAGACCCTAGACTACCAGAGAACTAACTCTATGGAGTATCAAATAGTGAGAACTCACACAAAGGAAACCATTTGAATACAAAAGCTGGCATCACCCAACCACCCTGTGTAGGACACCTCATCCAAACAACAAACAAAACAAAAATACAAACCCAATCATCAGCAAACAGGATTACCACCTAACTAAGCCACGGCCATTAAAGGAAAAACAAAAGAACAAAAAAAACTCAGCACAAATCTCATGCTATACAAGTTTACACAAACCACTGGACCGAGCTTAGAAGGGCAGAAAACAAAAGGAAGAAAGAATTCATCCTTGAAGCCCAGGAAAAGGAGACCTCAAACACAATAAGTTAAAACATAATAATAATGAAAAGACAGAGAAATACTACATAAAAGAAGGAACAAACTATAAACACAAGTCCAAATAAATGAAGAAGAAATAGGCAAACTATCTGAAAAAGAATTCAGAATAATGATAGTAAAGATGATCAAAAACCCCAAAAACATAATGGAGAAAGTACAAGAATCAATTAACAAAGACCTAGAAGAATTAAAGAATAAACATACAGAGACAAACAACACAATTACGGAAGTTAAAAATACCTTAAAAGGAATGAATAGCAGAATATCTGAAGCAGAAGAACGAATCAGTGAGCTGGAAGATAAAATAGTGGAAATAACTTTTGAAGAGAGCAGAATAAAGTAAAAACAATGAAAAGAAGTGAGGATAGGCTCAGAGACCTATGGGACAATATCAAACACATGAACATTTGAATTATGGGGGCCCCAGAAGAAGAGAAAAAAGAAAGGGTATGAGAAAAGTTTTGAAGAGATTATAGTTGAAAATTTCCCCAACATGGAAAAGGAAATAATCAAGTACAAGAGGCACGAAGTCCCATACAGGATAAACCCAAGGAGAAACATGCCAAGACACATACTAATCAAATTAACAGAGACTTAGAACTGGACATGGAACAACAGACTGGTTCCAAATAGGAAAAGGAGTACATCAAGGCTATATATTGTCACCCTGCTTATTTAACTTATATGCAGAGTACATCATGAGAAACGCTGGACTGGAAGAAACACAAGCTGGAATCAAGATTGCCGGGAGAAATATCAATAACCTCAGATATGCAGATGACACCACCCTTATGGCAGAAAGTGAAGAGGAACTCAAAAGCCTCTTGATGAAAGTGAAAGAGAAAAGTGAAAAAGTTGGCTTAAAGCTCAACATTCCGAAAACAAAGATCATGGCATCCGGTCCCATCACTTCATGGGAAATAGATGGGGAAACAGTGCAAACAGCATCAGACTTTCTTTTTTGGGGCTCCAAAATCACTGCAGATGGTGACTGCAGCCATGAAATTAAAAGACGCTTAGTCCTTGGAAGAAAAGTTATGACCAACCTAGATAGCATATTCAAAANTTTTTTTTTTTTTTGGTACAGTTCTGTGTATTCTTGCCACATCTTCTTAATATCTTCTACTTCTGTTAGGTCCATAATATTTATGTTCTTTATTGAGTGCATCTTTCCATGAAATGTTCCCTTGGTATCTCTAATTTTCTTGTAGAGATCTCTAGACTTTCCCATTCTATTGTTTTTCTCTATTTCATTGCACTGATGACTGAGGAAGGCTTTCTTATCTCTCCTTGGTATTCTTTGGAACTCTGCATTCAAATGGGAATATCTTTTATTTTCTCATTGCTTTTTTTTTTTCTTTTCACAACTATTTGTAAGGCCTCCTCAGACAGCCATTTTGCTTTTTTTTGCTTTTTTTTTCTTTTGGATGGTCTTGACTCCTGTCTCCTGTACAATGTCATGAACCTCCGTCCATAGTTCAGCAGGCACTCTGTCTATCAGATCTAGTCCCTTAAATCTATTTCTCAATTCCACTGTATAGTCATAAGGGATTTGATTTAAGGTATACCTGAGTGGTCTAGTGGTTTCCCCCACTCTTTTCAATTTAAATCTGAATTTGGCAGTAAGGAGTTCATGATCTGAGCCACAGTCAACTCCAGGTCTTTTTTTGCTGACTGTACAGAGCTTTTCCACCTCTGGTTGTAAAGAATATAATCAATCTGATTATGGTTTTCACCATCTAGTGGTCAGATGACTCAATGTCCAGAAGACGCAGGAGCGATAGCTGCAACAGTGTAGGAGCAGCCAAGAGGAGCTACCCCACGTCCAAGGTAAGAGAAACCCAAGTAAGATGGTAGGCGCTGAGAGAGGGCATGAGAGGGCAGACAGACTGAAACCACAATCACAGAGAACTAGCCAATCTGATTTATCACACAGTCCACAGTCTTTTGTAAATCAATGAAAAGTGGGGCCACCCAAGACAGTTGGGTCATGGTGGAGGGGTCTGACAGAATGTGGTTCACTGGAGACGGGAACGGCAAACCACTTCAGTATTCTTGCCTTGAGAACCCCATGAACAGGATGAAAGGGCAAAAATATAGGACATTGAAAGATGAACTCCACAGGTCAGTAGGTGCCAAATATGCTACTGGAAATCAGTGGGAAAAAAACTCCAGAAAGAATGAAAGGATACAGTTAAAACAAAAACAACACCCAGTTGTTGATGGGACTGATGATAGAAGCAAGGTCTGATACTGTAAGGAGCAATATTGTATAGGAACCTGGAATGTTAGGTCTGTGAATCAAGTCAAATTGGAAGTGGCCAAACAGAAAATGGCAAGAGTGAACATCGACGTTCTAGGTATCAGCAAACTAAGATTGACTGGAATGGGTGAATTTAACTCAGATGACCCTTATATCTACTACTCTGGGCAGAAATCCCTTAGAAGAAATGGAGTAGCCATCATAGTCAACAAAAGAGTCTGAAATGCAGTACTTGGATGCAATCTCAAAAGCAACAGAATGATCTCTTTTCATTTCCAAGCCAAATCACTCAATAGCACGGTAATCCAAGTCTATGCCCCAACCAGTAACACTGAAGAAGCAGAAGTTCTACAGTTCTTTGAAGACCTACAAGACCTTTTAGAACTAGCATCCAAAAAAGATGTCCTTTTCATTAGAGGGGACTGGAATGTAAAAGTAGGAGATTAAGAAATACCTAGAATAACAGGCAAATTTGGCCTTGGAGTACAGAATGAAGCAGGTAAAAGCTAATAGAATGTTCTTTTGTTCTGCCAAAAGAACGCACTGGTCATAGCAAATATGGATAGGGTACTATGTAGGATTTTATAAGAAGTCTTACATAAGAAGAAGTGGAGGCCATCTGATTATTCTACAGAGCAGGGGAATCCTACTCTGACTTATGCCTCAAAGAGAGCAGTGTAAGTAGAAACTATGTGAATTACATAATTAAGTACCAAGTGAAAGTAAGGAAATCAAGAAAGAGGGTATTAAAATCATCCAGGTCACAGAAAATTATGACATAGAAGCAGTGAAAATAGAGGTGGCAACCCATGACCAAACTGTGGAGACATTTTTAGCTAATAGCATTTACTAAAGTGTTTTATGTGTGTCTGCATTACAGAAAAGTAGAGAGTGATCCTCAAGATATGCATCTGAAGAAATAAAGAAATATTNCTCTCACATCCATTTTGTGTTTTCATTTAGACATTTTCCATTTGACCCAGAAAATGGAATCAATCTATTTTTATAAATTTAACAATAAGTGTTTTTCTTTCCCAATAAACTTTGGATTTGTCACACCAAATGTATATCAAATAAATGAGAAACTAATTAAAGGCTGAGGTAATGTAGGGATTTAAAGAATTATACACATGTATATCCTTATGTACACATTTTAATACACATAAAGATTCCTTTTCTTTGTATCAAGAACAAAATTTTCCTTGAGTCTGAACTGCATTTTTCTCTCCTTCCATTATATATAGGAGGTCAGAGTCCCTCAGCCCATATAGGTTTCTGTATTTTGTTTTCTGTTTTAGTCAGAGCTGCTGCTGCTGCTAAGTCACTTCAGGTGTGTCCAACTCTGTGCAACCCCATAGACGGCAGCCCACCAGGCTCTCCGGTCACTGGGATTCTCCAGGCAGGAACAATGGAGTGGATTGCCATTTCCTTCTCCAATGCATGAAAGTGAAAAGTGAAAGCGAAGTCGCTCAGTTGTGTCTGACTCTTNCAAAGTTTGAACGTTTTAGCAAGAGGGAAAGAAGCATGGTATTGTGCATATTTTTCTGCAGATATAGACTAATCTTTATTATCTAATCAGATGAAGTGTTTTTCTGAATTGCAAATAGAATTTAAAAGTAAAGGCTTGAGAGATCAGAAAGCAGTAAATGAGATATGATGAGAAACATTTATTAAGTGACAATGATGTGTCTTGCATTGCACTTGGTTTTAGGCATATACTGTGAGGAACTTTATTTTATTACAGCATCCAAATGAGATTGGTGACTTTTTAACTTGCATAAGATTAAAAAAAAAAAGAAGAGGGGAAGCTTCCCTAGTTGCTCAGTGATTAAAAAAAAAAATCTGCCTGCTAATGCAGGTGATGTGGGTTCCATCCGTGGGTCGGAAAGATCCCCTAGAGAAGGAAATGGCAACCCACTCCAGTATTCTTGTCTGGAAAATTCCATGGACAGAGGAGTCTGGCGGGCTACATACAGTCCATTGGGTCACAAAAGAATCAGACTCAACTTAGTGACTGTACAGCAACAAATAAGATAAAAATGAGATCAGCCCTGGGATTTCTTTGGAGGGAATGATGCTGAAGCTGAAACTCCAGTACTTTGGACACCTCATCCAAAGAGTTGACTCATTGGAAAAGACTCTGATGCTGGGAGGGATTGGGGGCAGGAGGAGAAGGGGACGACCGAGAATGAGATGGCTGGGTGGTATCACTGACTCGATGGACGTGAGTCTGAGTGAACTCCGGGAGTTGGTGATGAACAGGGAGGCCTGGCGTGCTGCAATTCATGGGCTCGCAGAGTCAGACACGATTGAGCGACTGAACTGAACTGAACTAACTGAAATGATTTCCCAAGTCTCCCTTTTAGGAAGAGGCAGAGCCCATGCTTATGCTACTAGATGACTTTCTCCTCACAAAGGAGTTACAAATCTAAAGAGATTAATTACTTTTAAAATTAGCTCAGTGCCAAGCCTAATCAAGTTTTCAACACACGCAAGCATTTAACTAGTTTTCAAAAGCAAAAGATACTATGTAAAAACCAAATCCCCTTTTAGTTAGAGAAAACGGCTCACAACTAGAAGCAGAAATATCAGAGGAACAAGGAACAAATGTAGTAAGGGGAGATTGGTATCCTTGTTCACTATCTAGGTATGCCCTATGAAGCAAAAAACAGTACCCCTAGAGGACATCAGCCTGTAGTAACCTGTGCAGAGGTTTTCGTGATTGGCCTGGGGGAGCTTCCTGTGTTGTGATTTAAAGCGTGGAGGGTGGGGCCTGCTTGCAGAGGCTGCTTGCAATTGGACGGGCTGGGTTGCCGCTCAGCCTCCACCAGGAATGTGGTTTGAAGTGCTGGGAGGTTAGAGGCTCGGAGGCGCTTACAAAAATGTGGCTGTCAGGGAGGGAAGTGCACATGAGTTTCAAGGCAACATTAGAAAGCGTTCCGCCCACAGCTCCTCTGTTCTCAACGGCTCAGTTTTAACAGGACACATTCTAAGTTAAGGTATGATCATTTTCTCTCTCTCTCTCTCTCTGTACAAGGACTTAGAAAGGAGGAGGAGTCAGAGATTAAGTTCCTGTTTTTACAATACCTCCATTGTGAGCTCCGCGGAGGGAAATCGCTGAGTATACTTTTGCTCCCATGTGTTTAATGCAGATCATTGACGTGTTGAACTAATTTTTTGTCCTGCATATAGAGATTTCAGTAGAAGTTTTAATGGTGAATTTTTTAAGATTTATTGATACAAGTATGAGGGCAGAAGATTTTAAAAATTCACTGAGCCACAAAAATCCTAAATTTACTTAGAATTTAAGCTTTTATCTTTAGTTACCTTTTGAGAAAGATTTCAGATGGGTATTTTGGGAGAGTAGGAGGAGTTTTGAAAATCCCATTGAGTCAAACTGGCTCTCATCTGTTCTTCAGAAATGAAGAGACTTTCTTTGTCTTTGGAGGCAACAGCATGTAAAACCGAGGTGTGTTCTTTTATAGTCAAATTGTAGTCTTAGACTTGAGAAGAATGGAGTTTGTAACTCAGGTGGATATAGGTCTTTCTCCTGATCACTTTCTCTTGATTTATTTTTGTTCTGTTCCTCTGATCCTGTAGGGGCAAGCTAGAGCTATGAGAGTGTGCGTGGGAGGACACAGGTTCTCTGGGGAATTATTTTGTCTCCATATGAACAGTTGCCTAAGGAGATCTGGGCAAGTCATTTGGTGGACCTGAGGCTCAATGCTCGTGCGTGAAGGAAAGAAAGAGACTAGATCCTTGGTGCTCAGTTTTTTATCCCAGCACACCTGAGAAATGCAATCCAGTCCTTTCAGTCAACAGTAGCGCCCTAAAGCAATGACTGTCAAGGTATACGTGGGTGTGTGAAAGCTTTTTTTCTACCAGGAATATATGTAGTGGTTGGAGGAGAAGGGCATGCCTCCATAGGGCCTTCTGTCTTGAGGATCACTGGCCTAAATGGTCTTTGAGGTCTCTCTCAACTCCCAGTTTGTAGAACTTAAAAGCAAAATGTTTCTTTGTATAAAGAATTGAAAATAAAATTGAATTCTAAGGAAGTATATATTTCATGTCTCTATCTCCCCCAAAATATTATAAAAACATTACTTTGTTGACAAAGATCCATCTAGTCAAAGCTATGGTTTTTCCTGTAGTCATGTATGGGTGTAAGAGTTGGACCATAAAGAATGCTGAGTGTCAAAGAATTGATGCTTTTAAACTATGGAGTTGGAGAAGACTCTTGAGAGCCCCTTCAACTTCAAGGAGATCAAACCAGTCAATCCTAAAGGAAATCAGTCCTGAATATTCATTGGAAGGACTGATGCTGAAGCTGAAGCTCCAATACTTTGGCCACCTGATGCGAAGAGCTGATTCATTGGAAAAGACCTTGATGCTGGGAAAGATTAAAGACAGGAGGGATGAGATGGTTGGATGGCATCACTGACTTGATGGACATGAGTCTGAGCAAGTTCCAGGGGTTGGTGATGGACAGGGAGGCCTGGCATGCTGCAGTCCACGGGGTCGCAAAGAAAACAGCTCATGTGAAAACACAGTGTCTGACACAAAACAGATGCAAATTGTTATATTTTCTTTTCCATTCTTCCTTAGAAATGTTATTAAGGATTATTATTTTTATAAACATTAAAAAAATTTGGATTTTATTTTTTCCAATTTAGTGCCATATGAAGGCTCAGAAAAGGGGTAAAGAACAACAATTTGACATTATGAACAAGCAGCACAAACAACTTGAAAGCCATTTGGACGAGATACTTTCTAGAATTGCTAAAGAAACTGAAGAGATTAAGGACCTTGAACAACAGCTTACTGAAGGTGAGAATTCTAAGCAGGATTTGAGGTATATCAGTTTCAGTGTTAGTAAAAGACAAATGACAGGCGTTAATCCAAATATTAGCTGAATATGCTTCAGCTGTTAGTGCTAGTATTTGACAGGGAAATATTTACAGAGTTCTCAAAAATGTTTAATAAAGTTAAAAATTTTTGTTTTGGTTTTCTTGGGTTGATGTCCTAATGAGTCAGGTCACTGTGGCAGGAAGTGCATACATGATCATGATAAACACTGGTACATGATTGTCTTCTTCTAAGGCATAAAATCTTTGTCACTTATCCCTGCTATCAAGCACTTAGTGTCTGGTTATAAGGAGAGTGCAGAAAAGAATTTTAGAATCTATTTTTGCAATGCAAATTTAAATTGTGACATTGCCAAAATAGTGGAAGAGGAAGATACTAGACTGTAGTGATAGGAACCTTGGCTTGGTGTAAAAATATCCCAGTCCTTGTTTTGCGTTATCCGCTGTGTGACCTGGGCCAAGTTATTTTTGTCATGATCATTAGTTTTGGAGAGAATTAAATGAGATAGTGTTCATAAAGTGCCTGGACATAGTAGGTACCCAGTATGTTGTTTTTTTTCAGTCTTCAGGCTATAGGTTAATGCTGCTAATTTTGGATTTGACTTGGTTTTGTTTCATGTGTCCAGTAGTAAGATCTCAGTTTTGTTGCACATTCTCCATTATTTTATTTGGAAATCACTACTTGAAACTTTTTACAGCATGAATTAAAGCATTTCATAAGCAATGCCAATGGCTATACTATTTTTATTGTATATGTGCTTGTTACTCCCGTACCATGAATAATAGGGGGGAAGCTATTATTGTATGTTAACTATGAAAAATAAGATAGTAGGAAATAATTGGAAGCTTAAAATTTCATTCTTAGCTAGTAACAAGTAGCTAAGAAGTCTAAATGCAGTAATAATATATCCTGAAAGCATTTTCTTGTAGAGATCATCACCTTCCCTTTCTCTGTCTTGCTTAGGCCAGATAGCAGCAAATGAAGCCCTGAAGAAGGACTTGGAAGGTGTCATCAGTGGGCTGCAAGAATACCTGGGGACTGTAAAGGGCCAGGCCACTCAGGCCCAGAACGAGTGCAGACGGCTGCAGGATGAGAAAGATGCGTTGCTGCAAAGGTTGACCGAGGTCGAGCAGGAAAGGGACCAACTGGAAATAGTTGCCTTGGATGCAGAAAACATGAGGAAGGTATGATTTGTTTCTTCTTATCTCTTCTCCTTAGCCTCAGAAGTGGATGGTGCCCAAATGAAGGTAGTGAAGGACGTTAGCGACACTGCGGTTTTAAGTGGCAGAAGCGGCAGTGACTGTCCTGTGTTTTGGGCTTTTTTCCCCTTTGTGTTGTGCTTGGAATGATTTTTTTACTTTACTTAGAAAAGGAAGATTATTTTAGCAGAATTTCTATCCCTGAAAAGTACTGTGCTCAGATAACTTGAAAGAATAAGAAAGTGTAGCTCTTATAATTACTATATTAGATGTTCATATTTTATTATTTATGCAGCAAAATTAAGTACAACATAATTTTTCTTGTTATTATTACTTCATAATGTTAGTGTTATTTTACAGGTAACAAGACGGACACAGCATCGTAAATTAAACCCTTCCATGCTTGATTTGTTGACATTCATTCAGAGATTTCACTTCGTTTTAGTTGTTTGGCAAACTTTATACTGCAAGAGAATCCAGGTTCCCAAACCTCATCCCCAGTGGGGCTGTCTTTGGAAATTTGAATTAATGTGTTTTAATGTTATGAAATTTATCAGGCATATAAGAATATCAAAAATATTTAGCACCATGTGCCGACAACTCAGCTTAAAACATAAAACATACAGACATACTTGAAGCCCTCTGTGTACTGCCTCCTAGAAGTAGCAAAACCCTGGGTATGGCTATTATTTCTCTCTATATCTCTTCTTTTATTTTATGTGTGTCCATCTATAAAAATATGTAGTATTGTTTTGCATAATTTTAGGATTTATATAAAAAGCACATAGTGTATTCTTTGGCCACTTCCTTTCTTCCTTCATGTTTATATTTTTGAGAATTGTGCACATTGATACATTTAGCTCTACCTTATTCATTTTGATGTATGTAGCATCCCATTGTCTGTGTATACCGCAAAATTTTTTGCTTATTCATCCTCTTCTTGGGGGATATTGAGATGGTTTCTAGTCTTTCGCTATTATGATACTGAGAGTGACATTCTTACATATATCTGGAGCATGGGGACTATGTTTCCAGGGGACTGTGGGTCAAAGTATGTGTGCCTCCTCCAGTTCACTAGACATTATCAAATTGCTGTCCACATTCATCTGTGAATTTCCGTTCCCACCAGCAGTGTGAAGGCTACCATTACACCACATCTTTGCCACCTAACTTTCATTTTGTAAGCCTTAATTTTGAAATAATTTCAAGCACACAGGAGAGTTGCAAGAATAACTCACTGTAATTTCCATTCAGAGTCACCGGTTAATACTTTACCACGTTTGCTTTATCTCATATTTAATTTTACATGATTTTATGTATATTTTTATATTAATTTTTTTCCTAATCATGTTAGAATTAGTTGTAGGCAATCATGCTCTTTAGCTTTGAAATACTTTCAGCATTTCTTTCCTAAGAACAAGGACATTTTCTAACGAAAGCACAGAATAAGGGTCAAATTCAGGAAATATAATATTTTGCCAGACTTAGTGTGTGCCAATCTGCTACGTTTGAAGTGATCTTTGTGTTTTTTTACATTTACAGGAAAGTTGAAAGAAGAGTTCATTGAGCTTCTGTGTGCTCTCCTAAATTAAACAGTTTACCATATATATATATACCATATATATACCATATATATGTATATGGTATATATATATATATATTTTTTTTTTTTTGGCTGGGTCATTTGAAAGTTGCAGGTGTTAAGACATTATCCCTTTAGTCTACATCTCTTTAAAATGAGGCTATTTTCTTCCATCACTGTGATACCCTTATTGCACCTAGAAAATCAGTTCCTTAATACTGTTTACTCTCTGAGCCATTTTCCCGTTTATGCCAAGGGTGAGTTTTATAGTTTGTGTGTGTCTTTGTAGAATCCAGCCAGTAGTTCTGTATGGTATCCCACCTTCTAGATGTGTCTGATTGTCTCCTCATGGTTGGTTTAACTTGTTCCTCTATGCTCTGTGCAAAGTAATGTCTTGTTTTAACTACACTTCCCCCTAATTACTGGAGAAATTAAGTACTTTTCATCCGTTTATTTGCCGTTCAGTTTTTCTCTCCAGTGAATTCCCTCTTCATGTTCTTTGCCCATTTTTCCTGTTGGATTGCCTGTCTTTTTCTTAACGATTTGTAGAAGCTCTTTATATATTCTGGATATTAATTCTCTGTTGGTTTTATGTAGAATCTGCATCCTGAACCAGCAGCCCAGATGATTCAGATGCTAGCTGGTCTGTTATCACCCCCTGAGAAACTCTTATATAGAAGGCCTCACCACAAGATTCTGCTTTGTAATCCAGAGTAGTTTGGTCTAGTTCTTTAAGATCCCAAATAAATAGATGAAAATTATAATGTTTAATCATTATAAAAAGGGACTAAAGTGGATCAGAACTGTGGCATACTAATCAATATGTACTATACTTGTCAACATTGGTTTAAGTTTCTCTATCATCCTTAATATTAGAGAGTGCTAGTCCCATTTTGTCCTGGTAAGTGAACATACTATGGTTTAATAGAAGGTGTCGGCTTTGGAGTCAGAAATCTCAGTTCGCATTCGGACTCGTCATTTTTTTTAGCTGCACAGCCCGGTGCTGTTTACCTTGATGTTCATTCTGCATTTCCTCATCTGTAAAAATGGGATAATACCTTGCCTTACATAGTTACTCTGAGGGTATAGTGAAATAATGAATGTGAAAATACTTATTCCAATGTCTGAAGGAAAATAGGCCTTAAATTTTATCCTCTTTTTTTTTTTCTTCTTATGACTACATAAGACTTGTTTAAAGGATCCCATCTGGTTACTCTGAAAAACACGTTGTAGCTTGCTGATTTTTCTGATAACAGTCAGGGTTTTGTTTTCCAACCTAGATTCACACAGCCTGCAGCCTCATCATATCGCCAGTGAATGCTGTCTGTGCCTGGGCAGCAGTGGCTGGCCAGCATTTGGTTTAAGTGCTCGGGTTACTTATAATGACTTGCAGATGCTTAAGCAGCACAATGAGGATTCTGTACTTAAACATGCGCTGAATCCTTGCAGGAGCTTGTGGAGCTAGAAAGCGCCCTGCAAGAGCAGCATGAGGTGAACGCGTCCCTGCAGCAGACGCATGGAGCCCTCAGTGCCCACGGGGCTGAGTTAGAGGCGCAGCTGGGGATGAGGGATGCCGAAGCCAGCCAGCTCAAAGAAGAGCTGGGGAAGCTAGCAAGGCTCAGCCAGGTGAGTGAGAGCACGAAGCCCCGCAGAAACCAGGAAGCCTGGGCCTTCACGTAACAGCTTTCCTCGCATTTGCTCTAATATGAAACTCTTTTCAAGCCCATGTGGGCTGATGGGCTTCCCCGCTGGCTCAGTGGTCAGGTATCCACCCACAGTGCAGGAGATGCAGGTTCGGTCAAGCCCTGGGTTAAGAAGATCCCCTGGAGATGGAAGTGGCAGCCCACTCCAGTGTTCTTGCCTGAGAAATCCTGTAGACAGAGGACCCTGGCAGGCTACGGTCCGTGGGGTCACAGAAGAGTCACACACAGCTTAGCAGCTACACAGCAGCGTGGCGTGATGAGGAGCATGTGTGTGGAGTCACACGGCCTGAGCGCAGGTGTGGCCGCGGTGTGCGCCTGGGCAGGCCGCCTCCTGGCTCTGAGCTTCTGACAGAGGCTTGACCTCTCCTGTCATGAGAGTTGTGGTGAGGGTAAGTGAGACAGTGGACAGGAAGCACTAACAGTTGGTAATCACTAAATTCTAGTTCTTCTTTCTCAAACCAGCTTCAAGAGACCTCTTTCAAGTTGATAGTAAATTTTACTCTGCTACTTTCTGTTTTATTTGGGTGAAACATCCACTAGTTTAAATTATACCTTGACAATTAGATAAATATTTATTCACCCAATAAATACTTACTGATTGGCCATTAAAGACCCGATGCCCTGGATGCAGCAGAGAGAAGCCCAGCCATGGTTACTGGCCTTGGGAAGCTGACAGTCCGGTGGGTGAAGCAGGTGTTAGAGGGAGAAAGGGGTAGGGCCCTGTGCTGGGGAGCAGTGGCCAGGGAAAACTGCCCGTGGTAATGACGTTTCAGCTGAAACTTGGAAGATGACTAGGATTTGGCTGTGCAGAGGGAGCGGGGGCAAGGTGAGCAGAGGGAAGGGTTCCAGGCAGAGAGGCAAGGAGAGTGAGCACGACGCATTCGAAACACTGCAAGGATGCCTCCGATGTGCCACGGGTGAGGAGAGGAGTAGGGAATGAGGGTGAGAAACAATGACGGAGAGGCAGACAGTGACCAGTTCAGTTCAGTCGCTCAGTCGTGTCCGACTCTTTGCAACCCCATGAATCGCAGCACGCCAGGCCNACAAAAAATTTCACAATTCATATGGAAACACAAAAGACCCCGAATAGCCAAAGCAGTCTTGAGAAAGAAAAATGGAGCTGGGGGAATCAACCTTCCTGAGATCAGATTATACTACAAAGCTACAGTCATCGAGACAGTATGGTACTGGACAAAAACAGAAATATAGACCAATGGTACAAGACAGAAAGCCCAGAAATAAACCCATGTACCTATGAGTACCTATTTTTGACAAAGGAGGTAAGAGTATACAATGGGGCAAAGACAGCCTCTTCAATAAATGGTGCTGGGAAAACTGGACAGCTATATGTGGAAGAATGAAATTAGAACACTTCCTAACACTAGACACAAAGATAAACTCAAAATGAATTAAAGACATAAATGTAAGACCAGAAACTATAAAACTCTTAAGAGGAAAACATAGGCACAACACTTGATGACATAAATCAAAGAAAGATCCTCTTTGACTCACCTCCTAGAGTAATGGAAATAAACACAAAAGTAAACAAGTGGGACCTGATGAAACTTAAAAACTTTTGCACAGCAAAGAAAACTATAAACAAGGTGAAAAGACAACTCTTTAAATGGGAGAAAATAATAGTAAATGAAACAACTGGCAAAGGATTAATTTCCAAAATATACATCAGCTCACACAACTCAATGCCAGAAAAACAAACAATCCAATCAAAAAGTGGGAAAAAGATTTCAACAGACATTTCTCCAAAGACATACAGATGAGCTCACAAACACATGAAAAGATGCTCAATATCTCTCATTATTAGAGAAACACAAATCAAAACTACAATGAGATATAACCTCACACAGGTCAGAATGGCCATCATCAAAAAGTCTACAAACAATAAATTCTGGAGAGGGTGTGGAAAAAAGGGAATGCTCTTGTGCTATTGGTGGGAATGTAAAGTGATACAGTTGCTACAGAAGACGGTATGGAGATTCCTTAAAAAACTAGGAATAAAATTACCATATGACCAACCAATCCCACTCCTAGGCATATATACTGAGGAAACCAAAACTGAAAAAGACACATGTATCCCATTTTTCACTGCAGCACTATTTACAATAGCTAGAACATGGAAGCAGCATAGATGTCCATCGACAGATGAACGGATAAAAAAGTTGTAGTAATATACACAATGGAATATTACTCAGCCATAAAAAGGAACACATTTGAGTCAGTTCTAATGAAGTGGATGAACCTAGAACCTATTATACAGAGTGAAGTAAGTCATAAAGAGGATAAATATCATATTATAACACATATATATATATAGAATACAGAAAAATGGTACTGAAGAATTTATTTACAGGGCNAAAAAGGAACACATTTGAGTCAGTTCTAATGAAGTGGATGAACCTAGAACCTATTATACAGAGTGAAGTAAGTCATAAAGAGGATAAATATCATATTATAACACATATATATATATAGAATACAGAAAAATGGTACTGAAGAATTTATTTACAGGGCACCAATGGATAAAGACATAGAGGATAAGACTTATGGGCATGGGGAGAGGGGAGGAGAGGGTGAGATGTATGAAAAAAGTAACATGGAAACTTATATTACTATATAAAATAGATAGCCAACGGGAATTTGCTGTATGGCTCAGGAAACTCAAACAGGGGCTCTGTATCAACCCAGAGGGGTGGGATGGGGAGAGATGGGAGGGGAGTTCAAAAGGGAGAGGATATATGTATACCTATGGCTGATTCATGTTGAGGTTTAAAAAAAAAACAATGAAATTCTATAAATCAATTATCTTCAATTAAAAAATAAATTAATTAAAAAACATTAAAACCTTGGATACAGCTCATAATGTGAAAGTTAATGTCTTAATGAAATATTAAAATTTCATCAGGAATACTGTTCTGGCATTAAAAATAAACAATGACATAAAAAAAAGAAAATAACTATCAAGTTTGCTTTGGACAAAGAAATGAAACAATGAGCTAGAGTAAGAAGCACAGATGAGATATCAGGCCTGAGAAGCAGGATTAAGTTTTAGATAGCCACCATCCAGAGTGAGACAGGAAGAGATGGATGATAACTGTTAAGAAAGGATGAGAGAGAGCCAGATGCCCTTAAAACCCTCAAATCAATCATTAATGGTACAAATCTGTGAAGTCATCTAATTTTCCCCCATAGCACTGATTGGTTTAGTCACATAAAAAAATTGGTGAACTAATCTAGGTTTGGATCTAAGACTGGGGAGGAGCATAGAATATATGACACAAAGTCAAAGTTATAATGAGGCAGTGAACATAACCCATTAAATTTATGTAAGCCTTTGCTATATGAACAGCTCAATATTTAAATGGTGACCTCTCTCCTGAACCTAAGAAATATCTGCTAATTTTAAGAAAAGAAAGAAAATAGAACATCTTTCTATTTTAAAGAAGGAAAACTTGTATATGAAAAACCATTGAATACAGCCTTCCCTTAATACCTTATATTTGACAGGTTTTATAGTCTGGCTATAAAGTGTTTCATCTGCAAAAGGTCATATCACTGAAGGAAAGCAAACTTGTTAGGGAGTACTCACTTTATTTCTGTGAAGACTCAGTATTTTTCTGTAGGAACACTAAGGTGCTGAAAGATTATTTGTCAAGTTCCCAGTTGTCTAACTTTAATTGATTTAAGGTACATGATAATTCCTTGGAGAAAACATCAGAAAACTATTCTATAAACAATACACTGCTGTCCCAACTTGTCTTCTCTAAGAAATTTTTCTCTTTAAACTGCTGCAACTGAAAGCATATGAATAAGATGAGAGAAAATTATTCTTTCCTTATTGACATTACTGCTCAAACTATGACAGCAAAAGTAAAAAGGAAAAGATGTAAAGATAAGCAAATGTGGCATTTTAGTATAAAAATTCTTAGTAATCATCACCTCTAAACTCAAAAAAGTAAATTATTAAACACATGATGTTCTAAGCATAAATGCAAAAAGCTAAGTTTAAAAGAATTGACACAAGATATTTTTTTATATAGCTCAAAAAAATGATTCAAAATAACACTATATTGTTTCTGGATATATACATATATGATATGTAAAAGTATAAAGACATGCATAGGAATAAAAAATACCAACTATAGGAGAATGCTAATCTCCAGGAGGAAAAAGGTAAGTCTCCATACATTTTTGACTTTCCAAAATACTTAATAATTTAAAAGGAACTGAAAATGTTAGTGCATAGCAGAAAAGCAAAAACCAGAGTTATCGCTGAACTACTAAAAGTGCCTGACTCAAAAGGAGCTTTAATTTTTAAATTAAGATTTCCAACTAGTACAGAAATATGTATGACTTTGGCACAAAATGAAAAATATTTTTTTAAGCGTTAAATGATGACCTCTGGGAGGAAATCATGAGATACTAAAACAGGAGTTACACATTAAAGTGAGACTTCAAGGATAGTGGGGGTTAAAGTGGGGACAAAGATGTTTTTTTACTTATACCTGTTTGTTATTGGTTTTTTAGAAGGAACTTAAAATTTTTTTAAATTAAAGACAAATTTTAAAAGGTTGACAAAATACTTTACCAGAAGGCTCTTTTCAAATCCTTTCAAGAGACTCCATCATTTCACTGCATCTAGTCCCACTACTCCCAAGACAAGCTTTCTTTTCTAAAAGAAATTTATGCCTATTCCACCCCATCCAACACTATGCACACTCCTGCATGTACTCATCGGAGAAGGCAATGGCACCCCACTCCAGTACTCTTGCCTGGAAAGTCCCATGGACGGAGGAGCCTGGTAGGCTGCAGTCCATGGGGTCACTAAGAGTCGGCAGGACAGAGTGACTTCACTTTCGCTTTTCACTTTCATGCATTGGAGAAGGCAATGGCACCCCACTCCAGTATTCTTGCCTGGAGAATCCCAGAGGAGCCTAGTGGGCTGCCGTCTATGGGGTCGCACAGAGTCGGACACGACTGAAGCGACTTAGCAGCAGCAGCAGCAGCGGCATGTACTCATATCCTAGTATTAGATCTCTTTCAATTATTCAAATTTTATTTAATTCTATACCTATGAACTCAAGTTCCATTGTCCATAAAGTCACACAATCCTTACTTGGTACAACAGTTAATATTTATATAGTTCCTATATGTTCTAAGACTTGTATATATTCTCTCATTTTAATCTCCCTTCCCCTCCCCCCAAATAAAAACCCTTTGATCCAATGCATCTTGCTTAGTCAATATTGACAATTCACACTTCCATGTCAAGGTAATTTAAAAAAAATTTAGCAAACAGAAAAACGTCATGGGACCCAAGACATAATTATGATGTTTTATAGAGAAACAGATGCTCTGGAAGTTTAAATGACTTGTCCAAAGAAGCACACTGAACAGGCGATAGGCGGGAGAAGGTATCCAGATACATTCCTACTTTGTTCTCATTCACACCCTGACACAACCAACACAGGCAAAGCTTGTAACTAAAATGTACATAACTGGGAACAACTCTTGAGAAACACACAATCAAAATTATAGACAGATACATGTTGAGAAAAGTGAGTCAAGATTATCACAGCACAGTAGGATTAGTCAGAGTAGACCTTCAAAGGAAGTGGAAGAAGTGATGGAAGGTAATCAGCAGTAGCATTCCAAATTTGTATCAGAGTAAAAAATAAGGCAGAGAGAACTCAGAGTAAAGTAAGATATGCAGGACATGTGATATGACTAACATTCATTGTGCTTCCATTGTAAAACCAACTCAAATCTTTTAAAACACGGAATCCCTGTGAATTGAAACTGTGCGAGGTTTGAAACCATCCCTTGACTCTCACCAGAATCTAGGAGCTCCTCGACCAGTGAAATATTGCCTGAGGTCAAAGCCTTCTTAAATGTTTCCTGCCTTCCTTCAACGGGTAACGGTCCTTTTAATTTCTAAGAACGCAGGAAAAAAAAAAATTCTTGTTACACATATTTTCATTCCCACTGCATTGGGAAACAATAACGATTGGTTTTAGGTACATCATTTTAGGCGTTGGGGCGGGGGGCAAAATACAAAATTTGCGTCTAATTCATAACTAAAAAGGGATCTTTAAAGCGAATGGGTAATGAGGGGTTCACACCCAGAAGAGCCATGCTACTGCCAAGTTGCTTCAGTCGTGTCCGACTCTGTGCGACCCCACGGGCGACAGCCCACCAGGCTCCCCCGTCCCTGGGATTCTCCAGGCAAGAAAACTGGAGTGGGTTGCCATTTCCTTCTCCAGTGCATGAAAGTGAAAAGTCAAAGTGAAGTCGCTCAGTCGTGTCCAACTCTTCGCGACCCCATGGACTGTAGCCTACTAGGCTCCTCCGTCCATACTGACAACCTAAAAAGGCGTATTTGATGGAAAACACAGTAGGGAAATGAGAGGGAAACTGCGAGTTTGTCCAAAAGCCTGTATTCACGCTGGAAAAAAAATTTAGGGAAACACAGGCAAGGAAGTAAGAGGTTTCATGGCCAGGGAAGGCCGATTCAGGTGCGGCCAAGACAAGGCCTCCTTTGCTACCTGAGCTGTCCGGTCGAGATACCCAATCTCCCAGCCGTCATCCTCACTCTCGCTACTCTCGCCTCCACCGGCCACTGCTGGACCGCGTAGGGGGCCCGCCGCCATACCACCCGGCCCTCTCCGCACGGTACTGGCAGGCTGCCTGCCCACCGGCTCCATCTGCGCCTGCGCACTGGGTAGTGCGTAAGCCTGCGCGGGAAAGGCTGTGCGAGCAGGCGCGACGCGCCAGCGTTGGGGCTTTGGTCCCTCCGGCGCAGGCGCGTGAGCGCACGCAGCGGCCCTGAGTCCGGTCTGCCAGTCATAAAACGCTCAGGAGAGGGAGACTGGCCAGCGTGACAGGCTGGGCAGACCTGACCTTGTGGCCAGTGTTGCCAATACTTTTCGGGGGGCGGGGGTCTTACCTTCTTTCTTTTTAGGGTATTTGCCTGATGAGGTTCTTAGAGTTTAAAGAATGCCCCACTTGCGGCAGGAGCAGAGTGGGGCTTCAATGTCGCGAAAACTAGGCTTTTGCTCTGATTCCCTTCACCTGTCCCCACCTGACAAATCCACTGTCAAATATGCGTCCCTTGGCCAATGCCGTTTGGCCAGAATATTTCCTCAAGGAGTATCACCCGCACATTCAAGCAGTGAGCAGATAAATGGGAGCCGACAAAGGAATCGGGAGAATTCTTCCTTTGAATTTCTTGTGATCGCGGATGTCTTCATAAATTTAGAAACTTCAGGACATCAAAACACTTTCACAGATAAGTAATATAGAACCCTGAAAGGAAATGATCAAGAAAGAGGAAAGTCAAGAGAGTGGATCAGACGAGCTGGAAAGAAGAAATGATTTAAACTTTCAGAAAGTAAGCAGTACAAACAACTTCAGGTGAAAGCAGCCCAAACTCACTTTTCTGCATCTACTCTAATTTCTAGATGAAATATTCATAACACAGTGATTATCTTTGCCAAAGTAGACCTATCAATGAATAGGGCACATACATGTACCCAAAGAAAATTTTGAAAGAATGTAGCCATGCACCAGGGCTTCCCTGGTTGCTCAGCTGGTAAAGAGTCTGCCGGCAATGTGGGAGACCTGGGTTCAGTCCCTTCAGGGTTGGGCAGAAACCCTGAAGAAGGACATGGCAAGCCGCTCCAGTATTGGAGTGGGAGAACCTCCATGGACAAAGGAGCCTGAGGGGCTACAGTCCCTGGGGTTGCAAAGTGTCTGACAAGACTGAGCAACTAAGCACAGCACAGCCATGCACCATTCTTAGGAAATGTTACAATACATGCATATTTTTCATTAGGGAGTCTTTGGTATAAGATTTTGAAATTATTTATTTCAAAGATTTTCACAGATAAGTCTTTTTAAGTAGTGTGGTTATCTGGGGGACAAGATCAGTCTTTCTAAATGAATTCATTCGTAAATGTTCCGGATCATTGAGCACAGTCAGGCATAACCAAGTTTGGGGGAACATCAAAGACAAACTAAGCTGCCTCATGGAACTCACATTCTATGAAGAAAGACAGTAAGCAAGTAAACAAGCAGGATGGTTACAGATTGTAAGTGAGTCAAAGAAATAAGTGCTCAGTTTCTGAAATCAAGTTACTTGGGTTGTTTCCCAGCCAAGTCACTTACTACCAGGAGCTGTGTGCTCCTGGGCAATTCCTGTAGCCTCTTTCTTCTGTCAGTTCTCTTGTCTGTAAAATGGGGATTATGATAGTACTTATCATAGAGAGTTGTTTGGAGGATTAAATAAAGTAATGAGCTTGGAATAAAGTCAGGCTCAATGTAAGAGATTAATCAATCTTAGCTACTATTGTTTTTATTATTTTAGATGGAATAGTTGACCAGAGCAGAGTCATAAATGACAAGAAGGAGCTAACCATAAGAATCGGGATAGCAGAGCTTTCCTGGTGGAAGAGATGACTAGTACAAAGTCCCTAAGGCAGGAAAAGCTGGGGCCCAGGCCTGGACTAGGGTGGGGCAGTTGAAGGCTCTAGGAAGCAAAATTTAAGACACCCTCAGGGGTCTGTAAGTTCTTCTGTTTTGCACTCTAGGTGTCTCACTTTCCTTTTTCATTGCCTTTGGACCAGAGAGCCCTGAGCCTGGAACTTCTTTGAAGGAAGGGGTATGTGATAAGAGGACCTCGTTGGCCTTAAGCAATAATTTTTTAGATTTTACTCCAACAGCAATTGAACACTGAAATATTTAAATAGATAAAATACATGTTCTGGTGTGTGTGTGTGTGTGTATGTTTCTATATAAATATACTCAAACTCTTCTAAAGGAGGTTTTTGGTGCCATTGACTAAGATGGGAGAAGATAAAAGGATTAATTTGACATGAGCATCCCCAAATTAACATAATCAAAATAAATACTCATTGTAGCTGTCAGGTTGGTAGTTGGATTAGTTTAGCTGTGGAGCTCAAAAGAAAGGCTGATCTTAGAGATACAAATTTTGGAGTCATCTACACATAATTGATTTTTAAAATGAGAATTTATCCGGCAAGATTTTTTTGTAAATATAAATGCTGTAGACTAAATGTTTGTGTCTCCCAGGACCACCTGCTTCCCAAAATTCATATGTTGAAACCTGATCCCCCAAATTATGCTATTTGGAGGCAGGGCCTTTAGGAGGTGATTAGGTCATGAGAGCAGAGCCGGCACAAATGGGATTTGTGCCTTTATGAACGAGACCCCAGAGAACGCTCTTGCCCCTCTGTCATGTGAGGACACAGCAAGAAGATTCTTTATGAACCAGGGAGTGAGTTCTCACCAGACACTGCAACTGGCAGCGGCTTGGTCTTGGACTTCCCAGCCTCCAGAACTGTGAGAACTAAATTTCTATTATAGTAAACCACCCTGTCTATGATACTCTATTATAGCAGCCTGAACAGACTATAACAATAGATAAGATTAATCTAAAATTTACATGGAAAAGCAAAGGAACTAGATAGCTCAAACAATGCTGAGAAAAAAGTATAGAATGAGAGTAATTCTACTTGGTTTTAAGACTTATGTAACTAACATAATCAGGTGTCATATTGGAGAATGAATAGAACAGAGCAGAGAACCTAGAAATAGGCCCATGTAAGTAAGACCAAATGTTTTTTTGACAAGGATGTAAGAGCAATTCAGTGGAGGAAGGATTGTCTTCAACAAATGATGCTGGATCAACTGAATAGTCACATGTTAAAAAAAAAAAACACCTAGACCTAATTTTGAAAACCTCACGTTTTTTCAAAAATTAACTCAAAATAGGGCCAATGTGGAGACACAGGTTCAATCCCTGATCCAGGATGATCCCAAATGCCATGGAGGAACTAAGCCCGTTCACCACAACTTTTGAGCCTCTGCTCTGGAGTTCAGGAGCCACAACTACTGAGTCCTGTTGCTGCAACTACAGGCTTTAGGGCCTGTGCTCTGCAACAAGATAAGCCACCTCAACAAGAAGCCTGTGGACTGCAACTAGAGAATAGTCCGGGCAGCAACAAAGACCAAGCACAGCCAAAAATAAATAAAATCATTTAAAAATAAATCATCTAAAAAATCAACTCAAAATAGATCACAGATGTACACAAATGTTCATAGCATCACTGTTCCTATTAGCCAAAAAGGGTAAACAACCCGAAATTTCTTCAAGTGATGAATAGATAAACAAAATGTGGTATATCCACACTATAGTTTCTCAGGACAGCCATAACAAATTTCTACAAATTGAGTGGTTTATAACAACAGAGATTTATTCTCTGACCGTTCTGGAGGTTAAAATCTGGAATCAAAGTGTCAGCAGTACCAATTCCCTCAGAAGTCTGCAGGGGAAATCCTTCCCTGTCTTCTCATAACTTCTGGTGGTTGCTAGCAATTCTTGGCGTTCCTTGGCTAGTAGTAGGTACATCAGTTTAATCTCTGCCTTTGTATTTACAAGGTATTCTCTTCTGTGCATCCGTGTCTCTAAATGTCTCTGTCTCTAAATTCCCTTCTTCTTGTAAGGACATCAATTGTATTGGATTAGGCCTCACCGAAATTCATTGTGACCTCACCTTAACTTGATTATATTTTCAAAGACCTTATTTCCAAACATGGTTACATTAACAGGTTTTGGGTCGACATGAATTGGAGGGGGCACAATTTATCCTGATACAGCATATATATCACTTAGCATAATGTTTTCAAGATCCACATTGTAACATATATCTGTACTTCATTCCCTTTTATGCTGAATAAGCTGTGGTATTGATTTCAGAAGTTTTTAGGAGGTGGCAGGACCCATTATAAGACTGTTGTAACTGTGAGTTGGAGAAGTAGCAGAAAAGAGGATGCATTCAAAATTTATTGTGAATTAGAATCAGTAGGATTTGGTGACTGTATATGAAGGACAAAGGGACAGAGGAGTCAAAGATACTGTGACAAGAGCTTTAGAAGAAAACATTTTGAGGGAACAGAGATAAGTTTTGTTTTGCATGAAATCTGAAATGTCTGAGGAACATCCATGTCCAGATAAGGTGGAAAGCTCCCAGAGAGTCCTGAGCTATCAGTTCAGCTTTACAAACCATCTTCCTAAGAGGTGATAATGAATATATTAAAGGAATGATATTGCCACTCTTGCCAAAAAGTGAGGTGGGTCCGGCTGCTTGCCCCTGAAAAGACATTAAACAGGCCAGATTGGTGGAAAGGAAGGTTTACTTTATTCTAGATGCCAGCAACTGGTGGGGATGGGGAGAGGGCACATCTGTCCGAAGGCTGACTCCCCCCAGCTAGCAACCAATGGAGCAAGAATCTTTACAGACAGAAGGAGGGGGCTACAAGCAGAAATAGCAGTCATCTCTAACAGTCATCTTCAAATTGGTCATAGATAATCTGACCAGTGTCATCTTGATTGTTTTAGGTACTGTTAATCTTCCGTTCCAGGGTCGGTTTGTTTCATTTCTTTGAGGCCAGTTCTCAGAATTGTGGCTGCTCATGTCCTGGGTATGGTCTGGTCATCATGTAGTTAACCTCTCCACCTGGGGTTTCAGTATCTATAAGATAGCCTACAGAATATGGCTCAGAATATTATCTATAGCCCTTGAGAAGGAACTTAAGGTCCTTGACTTGGTTTAATGACTATATTATTTAGTTGCCTTTGACTGTTTTCCTTTGTTTCCACATTTCTCATTTCTCTGATTAAATTTATTCTTTGACTAAAGTTTTCCAAGGACAAAAAGTAGTCAGAGGACATGGGGTTGGGGGTGGGGGCAAAGACCATAGAATCCTGCTCCATTTTACCATGGAAAATGGATAGGCTGACAAGATCAGTTGGCCAATAATACAGCCTTGTGGAATGAGTGTTCTTTTAGAAAGCCACCAAAAAAAGGAAGCAATCAAGGGGCCTGAGAAATAATGATCAAAGAAGCAGGAGACCTGGAAGGGATCAATGTCTCAAAAATCTTGCGCTGAATTATAACCTAAGATAATAGTAACAGCAATAATAATGAAACTAAATTCATTTTATAGTAGTTCCTATATGCCAGTCAATTTTTCAGAAGAGGAAATGGAGACACTTGCTCAAAGTCACCTACTTTGGCAGGGCTGGAATTCAAATGCTGGAAACAGCTCTGAAATTCATGCTTTTAGTCATTACGTTCTAACACTTATGTAGAAGTTTCCTGTGCCTTGACACTTTTCTAAGTACCTTACATCCATTGATTTCACGTACGCCTCACTATAACTTTTTGAGCTAAGTACTATGGTCTCCGTTTTACAGTTGAGGAAACTGAAGTACACAAAGATTAGGTAAACAGTCCAAGATTGTACAACCACTAGATGGGTGGTCAGAATTCACAGCAGACTCTCTGGCTCTGGAATGGGGCTCGGGTTTAACTCAGGGAAGTGTGACACCCACAAAAGCACTCACTCCCTAGAGGGGTACTTGTTTCTCCCGTGTGTTTCACACTGTCATCCCCTCTCCAAAGAACTCTATTGTAAAGCAGATTTCAACCGATTTACTAATTTACCAGACTCAGAATAAACCTCGATTCATTTTTACAGGTTAATCACAAGCTTTACTTCATTCCTGTCCAGATAAGAAATGGGTCATTTGATTTTGTCTGAAAAGATTTGGGAATTCCCCCAGGGTGACTTCCTGGAGTGGGTCAGAAAGCCACCTACTTTCTTTGTTAATGACCACAGTGTTCTGCTTGGTTCACTGATGACAGGAGGCTGGTAAAACAAAGAGGGCAGGAAACCAGCAGTATCCGAGAAATAAATATTGCTCAAATTTAGGCTCCCCTTAGTTCCTGGGTGGTTTTTTTTTCGTTTGTTTTGCTTTGCTTTGTTTTAACCTTTAAGCTTTGATTCAGAAGTTAGTGATGATTAACTAATACAGTTTATTTTACCAGTACCTTTGATGATGCTATATTTGTGGGGAACTTGTTTTAAATTTAATGTTATCACATCATTATAATTCTTGCTTATTTTCTATAGTATAATATTGGGCTGGCCAAAAAGTTCCTTTGGCTTTTAAGTAAAAATAAAAGACATATTTTTCATTTTCACCAAGAATTTTACTGAACAACATAGTCATCATTTTGTTCCACTACCTTCTGCCATTTTCCAGGCAACTTCATAATTCCATCTTCCCAAAACTTTCATCTTTTTGAACAAAGAGCTGTGCCAGGTTTCTTTTATGGTATTCCAAGGTATTGAAATTTTTTCCATTAAGAGAATTTTGTAAAAATCGAAATAAACAGATATCCCTACGTGCAATGTCTGGTGAATACAGCTGATGAATCAGAACTTCCCAGCCAAGCTGTAACTGTTTTTTACCTGGTCATCAAAGAAACATGCAGTCTTGCATTATCTTGATGGAAAATAATGCATTTTCCGTGACTAATTCTGGACAATTTTCACTGAGTGCTGCTTTCAGTTGGTCAAATTGGGAACACTACTTACTAGAATTAATCATTTGGTTCTCCGGAAGGAGCTCATAATAAAGGATTTCTTTCCAATCCCATCATATATACAACATATCTTTGGAGAAAGACTGGCCTAGTAGTGGTTAGATGTCTTTATCTTCATTCAAAACAGTTTTTTAGATTGTATTGTGACAGCTATCATTTCAGCATGCATTAAAAAATTTATCAAAACTGATGAATTTTTACATAGCCATTTTAATATTGAAGATGGAAGAAAAAAGTAACATTTTGGCATGTTACACTTTATTATTTCAAGAAAGGAAAAGCACAGCTGAAACACAAAGAAAAATTTATGGAGTGTGTGGAGAAGGTGTTGTGACTGATGGAATGTGTCCAAAGTGGTGTTTTTCCTTTCTTGAAATAATAAAGCATAATATGCTGAAAATGTTGCCTTTTTCTTCCATCTTTGATATTAAAATGGCTATGTTAAAATTCATCAGTTTTGATTTTTTTTTAATACACGCTGATATGACAGCTGTCACAATACAATCTAAATAAACTGTTTCTAATGAAGTTAAAGGCAACTAAGCACTGCTAGAGCCATCTCATGGAAAAAAGCAAACATTTTGTCCAACTCAATATATATAGTATACTATACTTTGGACTGCAAGGAGATCCAACCAGTCCATCCTAAAGCTGATCAGTCCTGGGTGTTCACTGGAAGGACTGATGTTGAAGCTGAAACTCCAATACTTTGGCCACCTGATGCGAAGAGCTGACTCATTTGAAAGGACCCTGATGCTAGGAAAGATTGAGGGCAGAAGGAGAAGGGGACAACAGAGGATGAGATGGTTGGATGGCATCACCAACTCAATGGACATGGGTTTGGGTAGACTCTGGCAGTTGGTGATAGACAGGGAGGCCTGGCGAGCTGCGGTTCATGGGGTCGCAAAGAGTCAGACACAACGGAGCAACTGAACTCAATACTTTCTAGACACGGAGGATGTAAGAAAGACAGGCAAGATTCTTGACCTCAGGGTGTTTATAGTCTAGTAAGAAAAAGAAACAAATACATAATTATATATTAGGAATAATTAATTCTATAAGGAAAATTTAGTTGAAAGGAGGAGACATTAATGGAGGGAAATGGGGATTTGAAATAGGGATTTCAAAGAAGGCCTCTCTGAAGTGTTATTCATAGTGTTATAAGGATTTACAAGGATTTGACTTCCGATTTTCAAAGGTCATTCTGGCTAAAGGGGAAAAGACTATATGTAGGGGAGAAAGAAGAGAATCAGAAGCTCCAATTAAGAATCTGCCACAATAGTCTGGTTTCTCTGTGTATTAGTGTCCTCTGGAGATGATTCTAGCCAGTCCCAGTCTATACCAATTATATAAAATTTCCTGGGAGTTGATATTTCTCAAGGATCCTTTGGTAATTTTAACATGTAGCCAGGGTTACATAAGGTTGTACAAGAAAGATGCCAGGCTAGCTCTAGGGCACTTATCATTGTCCAGTGGGAGAATATAAAAATCCATAATGATGAGCTTAAACTATTAACACAGGAATGGATTCTTATTTGGATTTGTTTTCTTCCTTAAGGAATATGATTAGACCAGAGAACTAAACCAATCCTTAAACAAAGAGTTAAAAATCATCAGGAAATGATGGAAATGGGTATTTGTTAAAAGAAGCATTACCCAATATAATACAAGGAAGTAATGGTTAATGAAAATGTTTGTGTCATGTTTATTTCTTCAAATATTCTAATATATTACCTAGGTTTGAAAATGATTATAGAGGATAGGTCAAGAGGAGTTATCTCTGGAGGTGGCTAGATGCCAGAGGCAGGGTATGTATGTGTTTTGTGGAGATAGCAGATAAGAACTGCTAATATGACATCCAAGTTTTAAGCCTGAAATATTAGGTAAATGGTGGCTAAATTTACTCCAGTGAAGGAAAATGTGTGGAGAAGCAGGAATGTATCTGTATATGTGGAGGTATATGTGTCAAGGAGTATTGAAATCGGAGTATTGGTTTACTCTTCTTAAAGTAGGGAGTGTCAATAAACTCTAAAATGGAATGTTCTGCAGAGTTGGATACACGTTCACAACTGAATGCTTCCCTGGAATAATTTTCTTTGACTAGATATCTCTTTTTTGTTTGCTTTAAGAAATTTACTCAATAATTTACTTAGCTTATAAAGTAAGTTTTAGAACTTGTAGATTTTTAAATTCTCTTATAATTTTATTTTTTCTTCCTACATTTTTAGTGTATATCTATAAAACTACTGTATTTCAGATAGGCATAGTGGAAGAAAGTGTCGTAAGAGTAGCTAACCCTTACTCAAAAAGAACATTCTATCTGTATACTACTAGGAGACAGCAGCAGCAGCAGGAGAAGGCAATGGCGCCCCACTCCAGTACTCTTGCCTGGAAAATCCCATGGATGGAGGAGCCTGGTGGGCTGCAGTCCATGGTGTCGCAAAGAGTCGGACACGACTGAGCAACTTCACTTTCACTTTTCATTTTCATGCATTGGAGAAGGAAATGGCAACCCAGTCCAGTGTTCTTGCCTGGAGAATCCCATGGATGGGGAAGCCTCGTGGGCTACTGTCTATGGGGTCACACAGAGTCAGACATGACTGAAGCGACAGCAGTAGCAGCAGCAGGAAAGAGTAGAAGCTCATAAGTGCCTGAGTATTTTTATGTTAAAAAATGTTACAAAAAATAGAAGTTCTAAAGCAATGGATGAAAACGTAGCAAATGGTGAAGTTCCAGAGCATCTTTTCTAAAAATTTTGTTAGTGACATATTGATGAACAGCAAGAAGAGTTCAACAGATATAATGGGCTCTTGAATCAAAGTAGATAGCAAAAAATGTCCATTTAGACAGATTAATTGCTATAAGATGATTAAATTTATCATGTGTTTAAAATACAGTGAATTTAATATTTAAATAATATTATTACTCTATGTTGAAATTATAAGACAAGGTACATAAACCACACAAATATATATCACACATTCAATTCAGTCACTCAGTCGTGTCTGACTCTTTGCAACCTCATGAAATGCAGCATGCCAGGCCTCCCTGTCCATCACCAACTCCTGGAGTTTACCCAAACTCATTTCCATTGAGTCGGTGATGCCATCCAACCATCTCATCCTCTCCTCATCCAACCATCATCCCCTTCTCCTCTCACTTTTAATCTTTCCCAACATCAGGGTCTTTTCAAATGAGTCAGCTCTTCGTGTCAGATGGCCAAAATATTGAAGTTTCAGCTTCAACATCAGTCTTTCCAATGAACACCCAGAGTTGATCTCCTTTAGGATGAACTGGTTGGATCTCCTTGCAGTTCAAGGGATTCTCAAGAGTCTTCTCCAATACCACAGTTCAAAAGCATCAGTTCTTCGGCACTCAGCTTTCTTTATAGTCCAACTCTCACATCCATACATGACTACTGGAAAAACCATAGCCTTAATGAATATCAAATTGATGACATACAACAAATGATCAACTGGAAAATAATACAGTTAAAATATATTAAGCATTAATCATGGCTAACAACTGTTTATACATGTGGATACATACTGTGTATTTTAGGAATAGTTTTAGCTGCAAATAACAATATTCAATATCAGTCAGTTAAAAATTTACAGTTCATTTTTTCATATTAACAGGATTCTGGCAAATGGCATTGAATCAGTGATAAAATGGTTTCTAACAGCATCCCATACCCTGACCTTGTTTTCATATTTGTAAGATGTCTCTCCCAGCAGTGTGTTTGTGTTGAAGGCAAGAGAAAGGACAGAGAGGGTGGTCTCAGCTATATCTATCTCCTTTCATCAAGGTAGGCAAAGCTTTCCTAGAAGTTCCAACAGATTTGTGCTTTTGTCTCCTTTGTTCCCACATTGCAGGCGGATTCTTTACTGTCTGAATCACCAGGGAAGACCAGTGGTAAAGAACCCACCTACCGATGCAGGAGATGCGGGTTTGATCCTTTGGCTGGGAAGATCCCCTGGAGTAGGAAATGGCAACGAGTTCCAATATTCTTGCCTGGAGAATCCCACAGACAGAGGAGCCTGGTAGGCTGCAGTTTGTGGGATCCCAAAGTGTCAGACATGCCTGAGCAACTGATCACATACATACTATATACATTTATATTCTTATGAATATGGGAAGCCCAGGTGGCACAGCAGTAAAGAATCTGCCTGCCAATTCTAGAGACATAGGTCCAGTCCCTGGGTCAGGAAGATCCCCTGGAGTAGGAAATGGCAACCCAATGCAGTATTCTTTCCTGGAAAATTCCATGGACAGTGGAGCCTAGAAGGTCCATGGGGTGGCAAAGAGTCAGACATGACTGAGCACTATCCACACACACTTATTCTTTATCCATTTATCTGTTAATGGTCACTTAGGTTGCTTCCATATCTTAGCTATTATAAATAATGCAACTGTGAACACTGGGGCACATGTATATTTTTAATTAATGATTTATTTCCTTCAGATATTATACCTAGGAGTAGACTTGCCAGATATGTTGTTCTGTTTTCACTGTTTTGAGGAACCTCCATACTGATTTCATAGTGACAGCAACACTTTACATTCCCCCAAGAGTGTACTAGGCTTCCTTTTTTCCACATCCTCACTGCCATTTGTTATTTGTAGACTTTAAAAAAATATTTTTTTATTTAGTGTTTGTCTATGCTGGGTCTTTGTTGCTGCGCAAGAGCTTTCTCTGGTTGTGGCAAGCAGGAGCTGCTCCCCATCGCAGCACGTGGGCTTCTCATTGCCGTGGCTTCTCTTGTATAGAGGAGGTTCTAGGTGCATGGGCTTCAGCAGTTGCAGCATGGGGGCTCAGTAGATGCGGCACATGGGCTTAGTTGCTCCACGGCATGTGGAATCCTCCCAGACCAGAGATTCAACCAGTTTCCTCTGCATTGGCAGGCAGACTCTTATCCACTGTACCACCAGGGAAGTTCTTATTTGCAGACTTTTTGATGATAGCCATTTTGACAGATGTAAAAGTGAGAAAGGGTTAGTCACTCAGTCGGATTCAACTCTTTGTGACCCCATGGACTGTAGCCCACCAGGCTCCTCTGTTCACGTAATTCTCCAGGCAAGAATACTGGAATGAGTTGCTATTCCCTTCTCCAGGGAATTTTCCTGACCCAGGGATGGAATCCAGGTGTCCCACATTACAGGAAGACTCTGCCAACTGAGCCACCAGACAGATGTGAGGTGATATCTAATTACGGCTTTGATTTGCATTTTTCTGATGATTCGTGTTGTGCCTGTTGGCCGTCTGTATATCTTCTTCGGAAAAATGTCTGTTCAATTCTCCTACCCGTTTTTAAATTGGGTTCTTCATTTCATAATATTGAGTTGTGTAAGCTGTTTATATATTTTGGATATTAATGTGTCATATCATTTGCAAATATTTTCTCCCATGCAGTAAGTTGGATGGTTTCTTTTGCTGTGCAAAAGCTTTTTAGGTTTAATTAGGTTTCATTTGTTTATTTTTGTTTAAATATCCTTTGCTTTAGGACACAGATCCAAAAACTATTGCTGTAATTTATGTCAAAGATTATTCTGCATTGGTTGTCTTCTAGGAGTTTTATGGTTTCAGCACCATGTTTCATAAATAAACAGCACTGAGAAGATTATTTCCTTTTAATAGACTTCTTGTTTTTGTATTATCATATTAAATAGCTTTCCTATCAATTTAATTCTAGATGGATTTATACAGCCATTACTGCCATAGAATACTAATAAAAGTTTTTATGAACTTGAAGAAAATGATATCTTGCACATATACTTTTTATTTAAAAATTTGATGTTTTTATTTATAAATATACAGTAATTTAAGCTAATTATAACCTGCATGTATTTGGCTTAAGAAATTATCACATTAAATAAACCAGTAATATAGATGGAAATTTTTTAGCTTGCAAGAAAATTTTCAGAAACTTGCCTCTCATAAATTGTTATTTGGATAACAAACAGATCTTAAAATGGGCTATTTAAATGGTATTTACTATGTTTTGGAAGGGAGAATCAGCTTTCTCCTTGCTCTGACCTGACTTTAGGGCCATTGCTTATCTTAAGTTCTTATAGAATCCAGAATGACCAGACCTATCTGAATTTTTAGTATGCAATGAATAGATTTTTCAGAAGTTTCATAGATTTATGCTGAATGTTATGAGCAAGATAAATGGAAGGAAAGGAATAACACAAAGAGGGAAACATATTTAAGGTAGAAATGGAATTACCATTGTGCACCTACCTACCTCTGCCTGCAATGCAGGAGACCTGGGTTTGATCCCTGGGTTGGGAAGATCCCCTGGAAAAGGGAAAGGCTACCCACTGCAGTATTCTGGCTTGGAGAATTCCATGGACTACAGTCCATGAGGTTGCAAAGAGTCGGACATGACTGAGCTACTTTCAGTTCACTTTTGCTTGTTTTTCAGCCGAGAAAACTGAAACTCAGAAAGTTTAATTACCTTGACCAGAATCANGCAGTATTCTGGCCTGGAGAATTCCATGGACTACAGTCCATGAGGTTGCAAAGAGTCGGACATGACTGAGCTACTTTCAGTTCACTTTTGCTTGTTTTTCAGCCGAGAAAACTGAAACTCAGAAAGTTTAATTACCTTGACCAGAATCACTAAGTCTGAACTTAGATTTGAACCCGAGTCTCTTTTGTTCCAGAGCTGTCCAAATATTGCCTGACACCAAAAGAGGCTTTGGGAAACACAGAGAAGGAATATTTACTATTATGTTGTAAATGTTTTTAAAGTGTTAATCACTCAGTCATCCTGTCTGATTCTTTGCGACCCCATGGACTCTAGCCCTTCAGGCTGCTCTGTCCTTGGAAATCTCCAGGCAAGAATACTGGAGTGGTTTGCCATGCCTTCTCCAGGGGATCTTCCCGATCCAGGGATCGAACCCAAGTTTCCCGCATTGCAGGCAGATTCTTTACCATCTGAGTCACCAGAGAAGCCCTTACTACTTAAAAAAAATTCATATTGGACTACAGCCATTTCATCAAATTCTCCAGTTTTAGTTAGCAAAGGCGGCTGTTGTTGCTGATTGAAGGTACAAATANATCTAAGTTTTGGATATTATTAAACTGTATTTGTTTTAGAGATCAGATGCAAATTGTATAGAGAAGATGGGACTCTTAGCACTGGATGAATCATTGAAGAATGTCTCCTCAGACTTTCTCTCCTTCAAAAATATGCCTGTGCTTGAATTCTGTCCCACTTGATCTGGTATATTTGTAATTGGTCAGGCATTTATTTGGCCACGTGGGGCCTGGCCACTGATATTTTGTAAAACCTCTCCCACTGGTTCAAATGTGCCTGCAAGGTTGAGAGACACTTAGCAAGCCCAAGGTCAGACTATTAAGAACAAAGGCAGGTCTAGACTCCCAGCTTCTCTTTTCTCCCTGTACACTGTCCCCAAATTCTGGTTTAAAAGAGGTTTTCTAAACATTTTTTGCAGTGTTTTGGTTTTTTTTTTCACACTTTCTCATAAGAATGAGTTATTATTTGAACATTTCTGTTAGTTGGCTTCCTTTTAATTAAGGTTTCGTTCTATGGTGTTCTACCTTAACCTTATGCTTGTTTTCTTGCAATGGTGTGTTCTGAAACCTTCCTTCCCAGATACCTCCTTTTCTTACCGCCTTCAAAGCTACCTCCAAAATGTAATTGCATGTCTAGGTTCCTCACTGAGATCATCAGCCTTGATCAAATACTTAGTTCTTCATTGTTTGCTCTTTGCAGTTTGTATTAGATTTCCCCCAGCTTCTACCTGTATGCTGATGTGATTGTACAGCACTCTGTATTCCCATGAAGTATTAGAGTAAAATTAGATTAGTAAAAAAGTGCCTTTTTTCTCTCTTTAATTTGTGTGAGCAGTTGTTTCCTGCTATTGAGGGCTCATTCAGACTTCTATCATATACCAAAATGTAATTGGAATTATGTTACCTTTTTTCATTACCTGTTGCCATGAAATTGCTTAAAGTTTCTTAGACATTGATGTCTTTAACTACTGTAACGCTTGGTTAAAATTCATCATGGGATTTAATACATATTAAGTTCCCTTTGTCAATTTTAGTGGGATAGTTGAATGAAAGCTTAATAGAATTAGCTAAGCCAAAACAATTTACACTGCTCTGTGTTTGTTTTGTTTTCAGGAATCTTTGTGATACTCCACACTTGTGTGCCGAAGACTTTAACCAAATCTGCTCTCAGGAGTTGGCATCCTGGGAAAAGAACAACTTCCAGAATCAAGGAAATTTTGGGGAGGTTCCTGGCCTGGTGGATCTTTGAAGGTGAGAATGAAACCATTTTCTCTTTGTGTTTAGAAATCTCATTGAGCTGTTCTTGTCTTCAAGATCTGCTTTTTGGGAGAGTGAATAAGGGACTACATTATGGAAAATTCTCTGTAAAGAACTGAGAGTATTTCTTTTTCAGGAGATTTTATAGTAGTCATGAAGGATATCAGTTGGCTATTTTGACCAAATAGGAATTTATCTGAAGTGTAGATCTGTGAAATGACGATCTATGAAGACTTATTTAAATACACACACATGCACACACACACACCTCTTAAAAAAATCAGTAACATTTCTCTTCTCAGAAATTTCTTATGCATTTAAGGTCTCTCTCAGCCTACATTTCTGCTTTACCCTGCCTTCTAGGATTATTTTAAGAATCAAATGATATAACTTATGTGAAAGCACTTTGTGAACGATGAAGTATTATTTGCATAAGTAAGAAAAGCAGTCACTATTTACAAATACATAATCTTCCAGATTACTCTCATACCCTCCAATCTGTTTTATTCCATAGTGTGATTCACTTTTATTTCAATTCAGTATACTTTGCTAGGATCTTAAGAAGTCAAGTCCTTCCCTTCAAGCAATATCTGTCAAATGCAGGACAGTCACATAAATAAATATGACCCACTCCAATATGATGTTACATATATTGAGAATTCACTAAGGAATGAAAAAGGCATCAGATGCAGCCTAAAGCCAGGAGATTGTGTGTGTAAAAGCAGGCTTCCTGGAGGAGGTAACCCCTGAGATGGCCCTTAAAAGATGAATAGGAGTTAGACTGGTAAAGAGCAGGGTGGGGTGAAGGAGCCCATTGCAGGCAATAGTGGTGGGATAGTTGTGTAAAACTCACATACTGAAGTAATAAGTCATTCAGGATTATTGACCCATAGGTATAGGGGGTGTGTGTGTGTGTGTGTTTGTAAGCACTGAAGGTTTGTTTTTAATTGAAGTATGGTTGATTTACAGTGTTGTCTTACTTTCTGGTATACAGAAAAGTGATATATTCCTTTTCAGATTCTTTTCCATTATAGTTTATTATAAGATATTGACTATAGTTCCCTGGCTATACAGTAGGACTTTATTATCCCAAACTTCTCATTCATCACTCCCCTAGCCCCATTCTCCTTTGATAACCATTAGATTGTTTTCCACATGTGTGATTCTATTTCTGTTTTGTAAATAAATTCATTTGTATCATTTTCTTCAAATTCCATAAATAAGTGATATTGTGTAATATTTGTCTTCTGTCTGACTTAGTTTAGTATGATAACTTCTATGTTGCTGCAGATGGCATTATTTCATTCTTTTTTATGGCTGAGTAATATTCCATTGTGTGTGTGTACACACACCACATCTTTATCCATTCTGTTGATGTACGTTTTAGTTGTTTCTATGTCTCGGCTGTTGTAAATAGTGCTGCTGTGAATGCTGCGGTTCATGTATCATGTATCTTTTCGGATTACAGTTTTCTCAGGATATATGCGAGGAGTGGAATTATAAGATCATATGGTAATTGTATTTTAGTTGTTTAGGGAACCTCCGTACTGTTCTCCATTGTGGCTGCACCAGTTTAAATTCCAACCAAAAGTGTGAGCGGGCTCCCTTTTCTGCTGAGGGATTTTAAGGTGGTAGTCATTGGCTTTTTAGGTGTGTTCACCTGAAGAAAGTTAGAGGAAGAGTTACAGTGAGCAAGATAGAAGGAGGAAGATTTGTAATGATCTGGGGAAGAGATGGGAGGACTATGATTAGGGTAGAAGCAGAGAGTGCCGAAGAATTGATGCTTTTGAACTGTGGTGTTGGAGAGGACTCTTGAGAGTCCCTTGCACTGCAAGGAGATCANGTGTGTGTGTGTGTGTGTTTGTAAGCACTGAAGGTTTGTTTTTAATTGAAGTATGGTTGATTTACAGTGTTGTCTTACTTTCTGGTATACAGAAAAGTGATATATTCCTTTTCAGATTCTTTTCCATTATAGTTTATTATAAGATATTGACTATAGTTCCCTGGCTATACAGTAGGACTTTATTATCCCAAACTTCTCATTCATCACTCCCCTAGCCCCATTCTCCTTTGATAACCATTAGATTGTTTTCCACATGTGTGATTCTATTTCTGTTTTGTAAATAAATTCATTTGTATCATTTTCTTCAAATTCCATAAATAAGTGATATTGTGTAATATTTGTCTTCTGTCTGACTTAGTTTAGTATGATAACTTCTATGTTGCTGCAGATGGCATTATTTCATTCTTTTTTATGGCTGAGTAATATTCCATTGTGTGTGTGTACACACACCACATCTTTATCCATTCTGTTGATGTACGTTTTAGTTGTTTCTATGTCTCGGCTGTTGTAAATAGTGCTGCTGTGAATGCTGCGGTTCATGTATCATGTATCTTTTCGGATTACAGTTTTCTCAGGATATATGCGAGGAGTGGAATTATAAGATCATATGGTAATTGTATTTTAGTTGTTTAGGGAACCTCCGTACTGTTCTCCATTGTGGCTGCACCAGTTTAAATTCCAACCAAAAGTGTGAGCGGGCTCCCTTTTCTGCTGAGGGATTTTAAGGTGGTAGTCATTGGCTTTTTAGGTGTGTTCACCTGAAGAAAGTTAGAGGAAGAGTTACAGTGAGCAAGATAGAAGGAGGAAGATTTGTAATGATCTGGGGAAGAGATGGGAGGACTATGATTAGGGTAGAAGCAGAGAGTGCCGAAGAATTGATGCTTTTGAACTGTGGTGTTGGAGAGGACTCTTGAGAGTCCCTTGCACTGCAAGGAGATCAAACCAGTCAGTCCTAAAGGAAATCAACCTTGAATATTCATTGGAAGGACTGATGCTGAAACCAAAGCTCCAATAATTTTGCCATCTGATTCTCAGAACTGACTCATTAGAAAAGACCATGAAGTCTGAAAAGATTGAAGGCAAGAGGAGAAGGGGATGACAGAGGATGAGATGGTTGGATGGCATCACCAACTCGATGGACATGAGTTTGAGCAAGCTCCAGGAGTTGGTGATGGACAGGGAAGCCTGGTGTGCTGCAGTCCATTGAGTCACATAGAGTCGATCAGGACTGAGCAACTGAAATGAACTCGGTGAGGAATAGAGAAAGAAATTTTGAACAACTAGAATATTCTGAATTTTGTGATAGTTTGAACATTAGAAGTGAGAAAACATTAGGACTTGGGATTGTCGAGTTTCTGACTTGAGTGACGGAAAGCATGATGATGTCATCAAGAGAATTAGAAAGGAAGTGGACTTGGTGGTGGGGAAGAGAGGACTTTGAGGTATATTTGGGACATGTAGATCAAAATGTCTACCAGCTAGTTGGACCTGTAAGTGTGGTGGTTAGGGGAGGGGTGAGGACTAGCAACATTGATTTGGGAGTTATAGGCAATAGTTGAAAATCTTTTTTTTAGTATAAATTTGACATTATACTTAAGCCTCTACTATCATTTATTTGTACACTTAAAGCACAATTCACCACATTCTCAATTTCCATTTTATTTTGCCATTACCTGTCATTTCATTTGTATCTATTCATCTTGGTCCTGTTTTCTTGGCATAATAAATTGAGATTTTACCTCATGACCATTGTCATGATGTTTTGAGTTTGACGAAAGAAAATTCCACCTAGTGTTTTAAAATTCCATGAAACCCTAAAATGTTGTAGAATTGTAAGTGCCAGTCTCCATTTTAATTCACAATGGCTATAGAAGTTATTTTTTAAAAGTACTTTGCTTTCCAAAGTATAGTATTTTTTTTCTGTATAAATCGAGTTTTCTTGTCAATTCCTCCCTTTCATTGCTCTGTCCAGGATCTGAGCCTCGCATATGGGAGGCTAATCAGCATCTTTTTTGCATTCTTCTGTGGGGTGGTGCCAGGGTCCCTCCCTTGGGTCTTCCCAGAATCAACCCAGAATGTCATTAAGGAAGACTGTTATAACAGAGGCCGCACTGTTTGCGGTCAAGCCTACCCAAGTCAGACTTTTGAAAATCATTACGCAGAGCTTTCTTTGAGGGAATGTCATGGGTAAAAATTTTAAATTCAAATAACACTTACAATAGTACCATTTTGAGTGAATTTTATTTGATTACCATGGTCGTAATGAACTTACTGATTTTTTTTGCTTAAGATCTGTTGGAAAATTACAAAACACTCCTTTTTTACTCTTTCTAGTTCACTTCTCTAGCATCCTTCCAGAAACTTTCAAGATCAGTTAATCTGTCACTTTCAGTTTTATACAAAAGAGAATTAATTTGAAGCAGAATTAAGTACATAATGCTAACAGCTGGAGCCAGAGCCCTGGCCAGTTGAAATGCGTTCTGTCCTTTCCACTTGAGCTTTTTCCTTCTTATTCCAAATCTTTATTGAACCGTGATGTTATCTATGTGTCTTAAAATAGGAAATTGAATTAAGTAAATCAGTTCACACTGATGGCATATGCTTTGGTTAATCACTCTCTGCTCAGCAAACAGATTTTGCCTTACTGCTTTGGGCTCTGATTAAGATTTTATTATTTTTTTATCTTTGTACCTAAAACTTTTTTTAGCATGGAATTTGTTTTTAGCATTCTCTATTGTGGTTCCTGGAGAAGGAAATGGCAGCCCACTCCAGTGTTCTTGCCTGGAGAATCCCAGGGACAGGGGAGCCTGGTGGGCTGTCGTCTATGGGGTCACACAGAGTCGGACACGACTGAAACAACTTAGCAGCAGCAGCAGCAGCAGCATTGTGGTTCCACTGCTAAAAGGGAGGACTGAAAGAGAATCGAAACCACCTGTGTTTAAATTCAAGTTTAAAAAGACCTGTCATTTGAATCCATTATCAAGCCAGTTTTTTCCAATGGATGCTTTCAATACCAACATACTAGGCACATTCACTAATAAGGCAAGCACCAGCCATACAACCCAGTTTCCTGAAACATTTGACTTTTTTCCAGCTTTATTTCCCTTTTTAAAATAAAAGGCAACTTCCATACATTAAAAAAAAAAAGACACTCTTCATTTATTTTAAAATCAACACTTTTAAGCAGAGGCTATTTCTGATTGGGTCAAATACATTGTAAGACTTGGTGAATTTCATGTATAGAAAATGAATTCATGGACAGGCTGAGTTGGTGTAACTTAGAATGACATCACATGCATGCAAGTTGTAGGTGGTCTCAAGGACAATGAATTGTTCTCTGAAATTCACAGAACGGGCAGTCACTGCTGTGAAACCAGTGGGCTGTTTGAGGGTCCGGATACACAACATGATTCAGTCATCCTGAGAGCTGCCAGTTGCGAAAGGAGTTTCCACTTGCTTTTGTGCAGGACACAGGAAATATGGATCCCCATTTTGATCTCTTTTCTGCCTGCTGTCTCACTCATAGTCTTTGTGATATAGACAAATATGGTATCTCCAAAACACAAGACCCTTGACAGTTTGTGTTTATGGATCTAGAAGTGGAGACAATTGGTTGTGGATTGAAAAGCAGGCAAATCACCCTTCACTGAGCTTCCCTGATAGCTCAGACGATAAAGAATCTGCCTGCAATGCAGGAGACCTGGGTTCAGTCCCTGGGTCACAAAGATTCCCTGGAGGAGGACATGGCTACTCACTCTAGTACTCTTGCCTGGAGAATCCCACAGATGAGTCTGGCGGGCTACAGTCCATAGGGTTGCAAAGAGTTGGAGGTGACTGAAGCAGCTTAGCGCGCACGCACCCTTCATTTGGTAACAAGCGAGAGCCCTAGGAAGACAGTGTCTTGGCATGTTGCTCTCTGCATAGCGTGGCCACATTGGACCAAATGATGATGTGAACAGAGATGGAGAGATGTAGAGACTTCTGCAGACAGGATGGTGTGATGTCTGGGAAGGGACAGGTCGGCTTTCACTGCTGTTGTTTGGCTTGGTGGTAGGGTCTTCTGAACAGTCTGACTGTGGACAGCAGTACTGGGTGGCTGCTTCCTGCTCCAATTCCAGAATGAGTGTTTCAAGTACCATTATGCCAACAAAGCACAATGGATAGCACTGATAATTAGCTTTGGAGGTGCCACTTAAAAATATTTAGAGTTTAAAATAATATTCAAGACTTCCCTTCTTCTGCCCTGTGGGTAGAGCACAGAATTTTGCTGGAGGAAGGTTGTTTAGAGAAAACTCTTAGAAAGTCAAATCGCTAGTCTAGCTTCGATACAGGATATAGGATGCTTGGGGCTGGTGCACTGGGATGACCCAGAGAGATGATATGGGGAGGGTGGTGGGAGGGAGGTTCAGGGTTGGGAACTCATGTACACTTGTGGCAGATTCATGTCAATGTATGGCAAAACCAATACAGTATTATAAAGTAAAAAAATAATAATAATAAAAGAGAAAAAAAAAAGAAAATGAAAGCTATCGGCGAATTGCCAGGGTGAAACTTCTGAATGGGCAGCCTTCCAAAAGGCTCAAATCATATTTAGCAGTAAAGTGTGTTACCCTATGCCCTTTTGTAGTGTGGGGTTTTGAAAAGAGAGGGGACAGGAAATGCTGAGCCACCAGCTTTTGGACCCAAATTCAGTCCCACTGTAGAGGTCACAGACATCAGCAGTTTATGGGCCATTTTGGTGGAGGACAATAACAGTGGATTTCTAATCAGATAATGTCCTGCTGCATTTGAATTTTCACTCTCCACTGCCTTTTGTCATCTGAATCCTTTCAGAATCATTCTTGACTCAGGTTTATTATTAACTTTTTGAACTCTGGCTTCTATACTAATATCTTGCTGCTCATGTTAAGATGAGAACGTTGCCACAAGAATTTCTTTTTGCATTCGTTAATAGAATAGCAAGACAACATAATATGAATTAATACTCTTCACATTTCCCCACAATATAAGCTGGATTAGTTATCCCCTGGGGATCTATTTCAAATTCATGTCCTAGTAAGCCATTCCAGCTAGTTGGCTTTCTAGCTTTTTAAAAGCTTCTCCATAACGGGTAAATAGAGAACAATACATAATACATAATTTTGATTTTAAATTTTAAAAACATGTTTGACTGTTCTCATTATAAAGTGAGAAATGAGACAGAACTTCCTCTTCAATCCCTGCTAGTATATTTGTAATTTTCTTTTGGCAAGAACCATCCTGAGGCAATTATGTCTTTTTAATATAGTTTAGACAATAAATTATATGAGGAAAGATTAAGGATAGAAACATTATTGAGGATGCAGAACCACTAATAGAGTTTATTCATCCTCTGTAACATCTTTCCTTCAGAGGACACATGTATTATCATTGACCGAACTATTTAAAATGGCAATATCTGCTTGGGTAATAAGTATCTGTTACCAATATTTTAAATTATTCTCTCTCCTCTTCTGTTTCCCTTTTTTGCTATCAAAATTTCCAATTTTGTTTCCAGTCATCATATTAGTGTATGTGTGTCACACAGAGAATGTGATGCAGCAAGGGGACAGAGGCAGAAAAAGAGAGAAAGAGCTGAAGANCCTTTTTTGCTATCAAAATTTCCAATTTTGTTTCCAGTCATCATATTAGTGTATGTGTGTCACACAGAGAATGTGATGCAGCAAGGGGACAGAGGCAGAAAAAGAGAGAAAGAGCTGAAGAAACTGACAGAAAAACAAGGGATATTTTGTGTTTTCTACACAGAAACCAAAGCAGTATTTGGAGTTCCTTTCCTGCCTCCATCGTATATATATTTTTAATTTATTTGACATGAGTGCTACGTGATTTTTTATAACTTAACAATCAATAAGCAATTACGCAGAACCATATTCTGAGTTAGAGATCCGAAAATAGTCACTAGTGGAGCCACGCTGTCACCCAGATGCCTTGCCCCTTTCAGGCTTAACCTTTCAGGCTTAAGGTCCTCTTTCCCCAGCATGTAAGAGTCTTAACAGCTGGAAGCTCACAGGGGGGTCCCTCCATGGTGACTGCCCTGGGCTGTCAGCTAAGGAGAGCTGCCTCGCTCAGGAATCCTGCCCATCAGCCCTGGCACAGCAGCATACCTTCAGTGGCTGGTCAACTTGGGGGCACAGAGGCCCTTGCCCCACTTCAGGACAACTCCGTGGGGCCTGCAGGGTCAGCTGGGGCTTCTGTTGTGACTGCACTACAGTCCAGCTTCTCCCACTGCCTCACCTGCTTTGTTCACGCTCCCGTTTGTGCTGAGTCCAGCAGCACTCACCAGTGAAATTTGCATGTGTAAATTCTCATCTCAGAGTTTGGTCCGAGGAAGGGCAGCCTGCAGCTGCCGCCATACCTGGACAGTGCCTTGGGTCCATGTGTGACCGCACTGTGGAAAGTCACTGGCTCGAGAATCATCATCAAGACCTCTGACAGCCTAGTCCCTGCTGTTCCTGTGAAAAGTGGGGATAATAATACCAGCCTCTTAGAGTTGTCTCCAGGATTCAGTAGCAAAGTATTCAGTGCCTGACACACAAGAAGCACTCCTTAAATTACAGCTTTAGTTGAAATTATCTACAAATGACCCACAAATGGTGCACTGCTGCTGCTGCTGTTGCTGCTAAGTCACATCAGTTGTGTCTGAATCTGTGTGACCCCACAGACAGCAGCCCACCAGGCTCCTCTGTCCCTGGGATTTTCCAGGCAAGAACACTGGAGTGGGGTGCCATCGCCTTCTCCAAAATGGCGTACTAGTTCTGACCAATTGATTACAATACAGAATGTATTGTAATGTCATTTTATGACATTTACTTCAGTAGAGGGTCAGGTTAATGAAAGAGGCATCATCTGCTTATTTAAATAGTTCTTCCTCATTGTCAGTTTCCATTTATTTAGTGTGTAGAGAAATTGGAAAGGTCTCTAAAGGGAACCATAAGTCATTAAAGAGGGAGAAAGAAAATGTTATGGTAAAGAATGAAAGGATCTGGAAATAAGGTTGGAAGATTGAGGAGTAACTTGCTTTCTATCTTCAAGTAAGTGGAAATGTTTTATGAGGGGAATATTGGACTTGTTTTTCCCATGTTCACAGAAGACAGAACAAGAGAAAATGGACATAAATTGAAGGAGGAATCTAGGTGGGTTTGTATTAAGGGAATTCCTCTGTTCTTGGACAGGAAACATGGGAAGGAGCTTGTTTTATATATATATATATATATATATATATATT
>SJYV01022707.1:781043-797795 GCA_006410875.1 Neotragus pygmaeus
ATTTTTTTTTTTTTTTTAATCTTCAAAAGAAAAGAGACAACATTTAGTCAATGACTGAGATGCTTCCTAGGGAATTATGGAGGACTCTGAACTCTGATTTTGAGATTTCAGAAATGATGTTTCCTAGAAACTGAGACACATATGTTCTGTTTTATAAATGGAAACTAACTACTATTTGACCACTTTCATTTTCTTTTTAACTAAATTTCTTATGATATCTTTGAAAATGTCCGTATGCACCTTGTATGTGGTTTTTTGATAATGTTAATTTTTTTCACTGAATAGGTATCTGTTAAAAATATGACAAGTATCATTATCATAATTTCCAATATGTCATCTCTTTATATTATGTATAAAAATAAAATTAAAATTTAGCATCCTATGCCATTTATCTATATGTGCTGAAAGTTATTTGGGAACTCAGATCTTGGAATGGCGTTGTTTAAATGAGCACTTGTGAGTAATAAATCACTGAAGGGCTGTAGAACACCAGCAAGAGGTCTGGAACTTTGGAGAACACTTTTTCAATCCATTAATGGCTTAGAGATAAGATTAAAGAGTGGATATGGGACTAGGTTTTTAACGTTCTTTAAGACCTCAGTATCAAAAGATAAGAGGAAGCCACGAAGATGTTTCTCAATTACTGGTAAATGTATTGGATTTTGCATTTTCTCCTTGGCATGGCTTATCAAATGAGTCATAGACAAGAAACAGAATGAAGTGTCGGTGAAGGAGCCCTGGACCACAAGCCAAAATGCCTGGCTCTGCTTCCATCACAGCTAAAAATGGTCTGTGCTTCTCTTGTAGAACTATGTCTGCATGGATTTTCTTTGAATCTCTTAATTTCAGAACCTGGTATTAGATGCTCATCACAGCACAGTACCTTCTTTGAGAAGACACCCAGCAGACCTAACCTGAGGGCCCCATCAACCCCGTGACCTAAAGCAAGCAGCTCTGCTTCTGCTAATGCTTTTTCTTTTAGCAAGCACAGGTAGATAGAGGTTCCATTTAGGATTTCACTTGACTAAATAGATCCATTGCTAGAAACAAGAGTTCCACAGGCTGATCTCTTTGTCTTCAGTTTTCTCCCCAGTATATCTCATTAAAATACTGAATTTCACTGCTTCTCTTATGGCAAACTCTTCCAGTAGCTGTCTATCTCATGAGGGAAGATGCACACACTGTTTACCCCAGTATTCCTGGCCGCCCTCCCTGCCACAGCAGCGGAGATGGACTTAGAATTCTAACATGAGGTCATCTTGATCCGGTTATCAAATGCAGAGTCGGAGAATGGGTGGCCTCTCACAAGCAGCTCATGCAGTTGACTTCCTGTCTGATTTTGCTCAGCATCATCCTTGCTGTCCTTCTAAGCCACCCAGGCCATTCTGTTCCTGTTCTGAGCATACCTCCTCCATAAGGCCTTCCTTGATTGCTCCAGCCCCTATTAGTCTGGCGCATCTCTGAAATTCTCTTACACACATGGGCATTTATGCTAGTCTACATTCCATTTTACCCAGTGTGACGATAGTATTATGTAGCATGCCTGTGCACAGCGTTATTTTCGCCCCCTCAGGTGTCAGGGGACACTACAGCAGTCACTGTGACCACCGCTTACCTGGAGAAACACACGTTCCAGCATCATCCCCAAATGTACATTTTCAGTGTTCGGTTCACTTTAGTCGCCCAGTCGTGTCCAGCTCTTTGCGACCCGATGGACCGCAGCACGCCAGGCCTCCTTGTCCATCACCAACTCCTGGAGTTTACTCAAACTCATGTCCACTGAGTCGGTGATGCCATCCAACCATCTCATCCTCTGTCATGCCCTTCTCCTCCCACCTTCAGTCTTTCCGAGCATCAGGGTCTTTTCCAATGAGTCTGGTCTTTGCATCAGGTGGCCAAAGTATTGGAATTTCAGCTTCAGCATCAGTCCTTCCAATGAAGATTCAGGACTGATTTCCTTTAGGATGAACTGGTTGGATCTCCTTGCAGTCCAAGGGACTCTCAAGAGTCTTCTCCAACACCACAATTCAAAAGCATCAGTTCTTCGGCACTCAGCTTTCTTTATGCATTAAGATATTCTGGAAGAAATTTTAGCAACATGGATGGAAATAAAACTTACCTTAAGTTATAACACATTAAAGCTCAAAGCACTTGCCTTGATTTGATGATACAGATTTTAAGCCTAATTCTGCCTCTCATTTGCTCATCAGCAAGTCACTTGTTCTTTAAGATCTTTTTAATAACTGTCATAATACTGCTATTCTTTGTTTTTTGCACGTCACAGAGTGCTTTTGCATGTTCTTTAATTTGAATTTAACAATGACCCACAAGGTACTGAGGTAAGCTGCTGCTGCTAAGTCGCTTCAGTCGTGTCCGACTCTGTGCGACCCCATAGACAGCAGCCCACCAGGCTTCCCCATCCCTGGGATTCTCCAGGCAAGAACACTGGAGTGGGTTGCCATTTCTTTCTCCAATGCATGAAAGTGAAAAGTGAAAGTGAAGTCGCTCAGTCATGTCCAACCCTCAGTGACCCCATGGACTGCAGCCTTCCAGGCTCCTCCGTCCATGGGATTTTCCAGGCATGAGTACTGGAGTGGGGTGCCATTGCTGAGGTAAGCTAGTGTCATGGGGCCATGACCTCAAATCTTTTTTTAAAAAACTTTTTATTTTGTATTGGGATATAGATGCTTAACAAACAATGTTACAATAGTTTCAAGTGAACAACAAAGGTNCCACCAGGCTTCCCCATCCCTGGGATTCTCCAGGCAAGAACACTGGAGTGGGTTGCCATTTCTTTCTCCAATGCATGAAAGTGAAAAATGAAAGTGAAGTCGCTCAGTCATGTCCAACCCTCAGTGACCCCATGGACTGCAGCCTTCCAGGCTCCTCCGTCCATGGGATTTTCCAGGCATGAGTACTGGAGTGGGGTGCCATTGCTGAGGTAAGCTAGTGTCATGGGGCCATGACCTCAAATCTTTTTTTAAAAAACTTTTTATTTTGTATTGGGATATAGATGCTTAACAAACAATGTTACAATAGTTTCAAGTGAACAACAAAGGTACTCAACCATACGTATACATGTATCCATTCTCCCCAAACTCCCCTCCCATCCAGGCTGCCACATAACTTTGAGCAGAGTCCCATGTGCTATATGCTAGGACCTGGTTGATCATCCATTTTAAGTATAGCTGCGTATACATGTCCATCCCAAGCTCCCTAAGTATCCCTTCCCCCGCCTCCACCCGCTCCACAACCATAAGTTTGTTCTTGAGTCTGTTTTGTAAGTAAGTTCATTTGTATCATTTCTTTTTAAATTCCACACATTAGGAATTCCATACGCTATTTCTCCTTCTCTGTCTGACTTAGTTTACTATATATAACAATCTCTAGGTCCATCCATGTTGCCTCAAATTTTTATGTGTTAAGCTGACAGTGAAAGTGAAAGTGAAGTCGCTCAGTCGNGTTCTTCGGCACTCAGCTTTCTTTATGCATTAAGATATTCTGGAAGAAATTTTAGCAACATGGATGGAAATAAAACTTACCTTAAGTTATAACACATTAAAGCTCAAAGCACTTGCCTTGATTTGATGATACAGATTTTAAGCCTAATTCTGCCTCTCATTTGCTCATCAGCAAGTCACTTGTTCTTTAAGATCTTTTTAATAACTGTCATAATACTGCTATTCTTTGTTTTTTGCACGTCACAGAGTGCTTTTGCATGTTCTTTAATTTGAATTTAACAATGACCCACAAGGTACTGAGGTAAGCTGCTGCTGCTAAGTCGCTTCAGTCGTGTCCGACTCTGTGCGACCCCATAGACAGCAGCCCACCAGGCTTCCCCATCCCTGGGATTCTCCAGGCAAGAACACTGGAGTGGGTTGCCATTTCTTTCTCCAATGCATGAAAGTGAAAAGTGAAAGTGAAGTCGCTCAGTCATGTCCAACCCTCAGTGACCCCATGGACTGCAGCCTTCCAGGCTCCTCCGTCCATGGGATTTTCCAGGCATGAGTACTGGAGTGGGGTGCCATTGCTGAGGTAAGCTAGTGTCATGGGGCCATGACCTCAAATCTTTTTTTAAAAAACTTTTTATTTTGTATTGGGATATAGATGCTTAACAAACAATGTTACAATAGTTTCAAGTGAACAACAAAGGTACTCAACCATACGTATACATGTATCCATTCTCCCCAAACTCCCCTCCCATCCAGGCTGCCACATAACTTTGAGCAGAGTCCCATGTGCTATATGCTAGGACCTGGTTGATCATCCATTTTAAGTATAGCTGCGTATACATGTCCATCCCAAGCTCCCTAAGTATCCCTTCCCCCGCCTCCACCCGCTCCACAACCATAAGTTTGTTCTTGAGTCTGTTTTGTAAGTAAGTTCATTTGTATCATTTCTTTTTAAATTCCACACATTAGGAATTCCATACGCTATTTCTCCTTCTCTGTCTGACTTAGTTTACTATATATAACAATCTCTAGGTCCATCCATGTTGCCTCAAATTTTTATGTGTTAAGCTGACAGTGAAAGTGAAAGTGAAGTCGCTCAGTCGTGTCCGACTCTTTGCGACCCTGTGGACTGTAGCCCACCAAGCTCCTCTGGGAATTCTCCAGGCAAGAGTACTGGAGTGGGTTGCCATTTCCTACTCCAGGGGATCTTCCCAACCCAGGGATTGAACCCAGGTCTCCCGCATTGCAGGCAGCAGGCACTGAAACTCACATCTTCTGGCTTCTATTTTATTGTTCTACTAAACTATTACTAAAAGTGTTATCTTCCCTGATGACCCAGTGGCTAGGACTCTGCATTCTCAAAGCAGATGTTCCAGATTCGATGCTTGGTCAGGGAACTGGATCCCTTATACCGAAACTAAGAGTTTGTATGCCACAGCGTAAGATCCTGCGTGCTACAACTAAGATCCAGCACAGCCAAATACTTCTTGATTACTTCTAAACAAAAGTGTTGTCTACAGACCAGCTGCCAGCTGTGTGGGTGTCATTCGGGAGCTTGTTAAAAATGCAGAAGTTCAGGCCTCACCCCAGACCTGCTTTCTCAGGATTTGCATGTTAACAAGATGCCTAGGGATTCATCCATCATTTAAAGGGGAAGAAGTACTGTAATATCAGAACAGTATAATCCTCTGTGGTACAAACATGAAAAGGTTTTTAAAATTTTTATCCCTTTCCCTGCCATCAAATCTCCTCTGTCATCTTTCCCTTTTCTTTGAAGAGATTTTGAGCAGATTTGACAGACTTTTAGTTACTTTCTGTTCTTCTTTAAAATAAGTTTCATATACTCTAATCCAGTTTTAAAACTTCAAACTCATATGGAAGGAAAAGCTTTCCTTTACCCCTGCCCAGCTTGTACCCTTCAAAAGGTTGTTTTTTCTTTCTTTGTTTTTTGCCTGTTCTTAAACCAAATGTACGTACTTCCAAGTTCTGACCCTTGATAATGTATCATGATGATGTTCAGTGTTCAGAATAAGAAATTCAGCTGCCCCACTCAGTCTTCAGTGAAACTCAGAAATAAAAACCAAGAGCACATGCCCAACGTTAAGTAACCAAGATATTTCAGTCTCTATTCACTGTATTTCACCAGCTTATTGGACCAAGGATGATTTATGATTGGTTGTCTCTGGCAAAAACTGAAGTTGTTAAAGTATTAGACTGTACTTCATGAAAAAAGAACATTTTCAACCTCTTTTTCTTAATTTTTGTTTTCGTTTTTCCGTCTTCTGTGACTCGGAAGCCAAGAATTAGATTTATTCACCAGTAGCCAAATGCCTGTCCTTAGATGCTAGGTGGAATTCCATGAGACTTCCTTGTGGGTCCAGTGATTTAAGACTTTACACTTTCACTGCAGGGAGTTTGGGTTCAAACCATGGTTAGGAACCAAGATTCTGCATATTTTTGTGGCACAGCAAAAAAAAAAAAGAAAAGAAAGAAAAGCGAAAGAGAGATGGATTACCCCAGTCCCAACTGTATACTTTGTTGAATTGCTAACTCTGCCTTCCACCCTGAAATGAAAGTTTCATTTTGACTCTCCTGCTACCTTCTCTGTGTCTAGTTTGTCTTCACTTTCATGTGACAAAAAAAAAAAGGCAGCTTTTATCTTTGTTTCTGGTTTGCAGATTTCATACATATTCATTAGCAGTTTCCTTTTCCAGCTACTATTTTGTAGTTTGTTATTTGTAAATGAAATTTGAAATGAAGGACAGCTCCCAGTTCTCACTTTAATACACTTGAGTTGTTCATCTTGATTTTGGAAGTCATGAACCAGATAGGAGTGACTTTTGAAGGCTATTTTCTTAGGCTGCATCATTCAGGGAAGGGGTGTATACGTGTCTCTGTGTGTCGTGTGGCTTGGGTAGGTAGACAGGACAAGTGCAGAAGGAGTTTTTCCAGAGTATCTACAGGGTCATCGTGCTAGGCAGTACGCCCACTATCTCACTTTATCTTTCCAAGGGCACTCTGAGAGAGGTGTTACTGTATCTATCCTAGAAGCCTGGAACCAAAGCTAAGGAAAAGTAAGCAATTTGCTCCAGTTCTCAAAGCTAGTAACTGAAGGAGCGGTGATGACAGATAAGGTGGATGTTTCACGTGCTTTTCTACTTGATCTGTAGAAATGGATCGTGGGATGTTTTGGAGTAATTACCTTTAGAGTAATTCTTAGGCTTCCCTGATGGCTTAGAGGGTAAAGAATCCACCTGCAAGGCAGGAGATATAGGAGATGTGAGTTCGAACCCTAGGTTGGGGAAATCCCATGGAGGAGGAAAATGGTAATCCACTCCAGTATTTTAGCCTGAAAAATCCTGTGAACAGAGGAGCCTGGCGGGCTTTGGACCAAAGGATCGCAAAGAGTCAGACATGACTGAGTGATTAAGCACACACACCTTTAGAGAGTCAGTTTGTTTTTATTTCAGTGTATTAAGTTGTTATGAACAGTATTAGTAGACCTGGGCTAGTGGAAGTGGAGCCTGCCGGTCCTGTCCTCACTTAAACCTGAAGCTTGGTGCTGGTCTCTAGATGCCAGGGAAACTGACTTAGTATTTCCATGGATTGCTCTTTTAGATAGTGCTTTGTTTACTGGATAATGCTACAAAACCCTACCATTATGTGTCTGTAGAGTTTTTCTTCCCATCTTCAAGAAAGCTCTGGTTTGCAGAAAGCTCTTGTTCTTCCCCTCCCTTTCCTCTGGAAAACAAAACAGATGCAACTCTTAGGGAGGACTTAGCACCACACGCTTAGCAATTTCAGGCACCCCCTTTGCAGTCTCCCATAATTTCTGGAGTGTTAGCAGGCAGCACACCTGTCCTTTTAAGGGCAGTTTTTCTAAATTTGCTAGTCAGGCAGGTAATCTCTTTGTATTGTGAGTCTGTTTCTTGATTGTTGCATCAGATTCCCTCTATGTCTCTCCTTGTTCAGATTGGTGGCTGTGGACAGAGGACCCCTCCTGGGCACCCTTCTGCCTTGGAGAGGATTGACATTCCCTATAAATAAAGGCCATAGAAATCTGCGCATGTTAAGACCAGCCTGAAGCAACTCTACACTAGCCTCTTAAAATTTTTGCTGAAATTTAAAACACTATTTGCCTTCAGATGTAAAAGAGAGGCCCTTTTTTTGGAACTCAGTAGCACTCAGAGTTGTCTATTGTCTGCCAAGCAAGTTGTAATTAAGTTTCCTATGCAATTTACTGTGTGATTTAGGATATGTGATTTTTTTTTTTAAGCCAAGGGCAGAAGTATTTTTAAATAATGTTGATTTTCCCCAAATATAAAAGTAATACATATTCATTGCAAATAATTTAGAAAGTGGTAAAAAACATGAAGAAAATAAAATAATGCAGGTAAAATGATTATTCGGAGAAGGCAATGACACCCCACTCCAGTACTCTTGCCTGGAAAATCCCATGGATGGAGGAGCCTGGTAGGCTGCAGTCCATGGGGTCGCTGAGAATTGGATGTGACTCAGTGACTTCACTTTCACTTTTCACTTTCATGCATTGGAGAAGGAAATGGCAACCCACTTCAGTGTTCTTGCTTGGAGAATCTCAGGGACGGCAGAGCCTGGTGGGCTGCCGTCTATGGGGTTGCACAGAGTTGGACATCTTATGAATATGGGAAGCCCAGGTGGCACAGCAGTAAAGAATCTGCCTGCCAATTCTAGAGACATAGGTCCAGTCCCTGGGTCAGGAAGATCCCCTGGAGTAGGAAATGGCAACCCAATGCAGTATTCTTTCCTGGAAAATTCCATGGACAGTGGAGCCTAGAAGGTCCATGGGGTGGCAAAGAGTCAGACATGACTGAGCACTATCCACACACACTTATTCTTTATCCATTTATCTGTTATTGGTCACTTAGGTTGCTTCCATATCTTAGCTATTATAAATAATGCAACTGTGAACACTGGGGCACATGTATATTTTTAATTAATGATTTATTTCCTTCAGATATTATACCTAGGAGTAGACTTGCCAGATATGTTGTTCTGTTTTCACTGTTTTGAGGAACCTCCATACTGATTTCATAGTGACAGCAACACTTTACATTCCCCCAAGAGTGTACTAGGCTTCCTTTTTTCCACATCCTCACTGCCATTTGTTATTTGTAGACTTTAAAAAAATATTTTTTTATTTAGTGTTTGTCTATGCTGGGTCTTTGTTGCTGCGCAAGAGCTTTCTCTGGTTGTGGCAAGCAGGAGCTGCTCCCCATCGCAGCACGTGGGCTTCTCATTGCCGTGGCTTCTCTTGTATAGAGGAGGTTCTAGGTGCATGGGCTTCAGCAGTTGCAGCATGGGGGCTCAGTAGATGCGGCACATGGGCTTAGTTGCTCCACGGCATGTGGAATCCTCCCAGACCAGAGATTCAACCAGTTTCCTCTGCATTGGCAGGCAGACTCTTATCCACTGTACCACCAGGGAAGTTCTTATTTGCAGACTTTTTGATGATAGCCATTTTGACAGATGTAAAAGTGAGAAAGGGTTAGTCACTCAGTCGGATTCAACTCTTTGTGACCCCATGGACTGTAGCCCACCAGGCTCCTCTGTTCACGTAATTCTCCAGGCAAGAATACTGGAATGAGTTGCTATTCCCTTCTCCAGGGAATTTTCCTGACCCAGGGATGGAATCCAGGTGTCCCACATTACAGGAAGACTCTGCCAACTGAGCCACCAGACAGATGTGAGGTGATATCTAATTACGGCTTTGATTTGCATTTTTCTGATGATTCGTGTTGTGCCTGTTGGCCGTCTGTATATCTTCTTCGGAAAAATGTCTGTTCAATTCTCCTACCCGTTTTTAAATTGGGTTCTTCATTTCATAATATTGAGTTGTGTAAGCTGTTTATATATTTTGGATATTAATGTGTCATATCATTTGCAAATATTTTCTCCCATGCAGTAAGTTGGATGGTTTCTTTTGCTGTGCAAAAGCTTTTTAGGTTTAATTAGGTTTCATTTGTTTATTTTTGTTTAAATATCCTTTGCTTTAGGACACAGATCCAAAAACTATTGCTGTAATTTATGTCAAAGATTATTCTGCATTGGTTGTCTTCTAGGAGTTTTATGGTTTCAGCACCATGTTTCATAAATAAACAGCACTGAGAAGATTATTTCCTTTTAATAGACTTCTTGTTTTTGTATTATCATATTAAATAGCTTTCCTATCAATTTAATTCTAGATGGATTTATACAGCCATTACTGCCATAGAATACTAATAAAAGTTTTTATGAACTTGAAGAAAATGATATCTTGCACATATACTTTTTATTTAAAAATTTGATGTTTTTATTTATAAATATACAGTAATTTAAGCTAATTATAACCTGCATGTATTTGGCTTAAGAAATTATCACATTAAATAAACCAGTAATATAGATGGAAATTTTTTAGCTTGCAAGAAAATTTTCAGAAACTTGCCTCTCATAAATTGTTATTTGGATAACAAACAGATCTTAAAATGGGCTATTTAAATGGTATTTACTATGTTTTGGAAGGGAGAATCAGCTTTCTCCTTGCTCTGACCTGACTTTAGGGCCATTGCTTATCTTAAGTTCTTATAGAATCCAGAATGACCAGACCTATCTGAATTTTTAGTATGCAATGAATAGATTTTTCAGAAGTTTCATAGATTTATGCTGAATGTTATGAGCAAGATAAATGGAAGGAAAGGAATAACACAAAGAGGGAAACATATTTAAGGTAGAAATGGAATTACCATTGTGCACCTACCTACCTCTGCCTGCAATGCAGGAGACCTGGGTTTGATCCCTGGGTTGGGAAGATCCCCTGGAAAAGGGAAAGGCTACCCACTGCAGTATTCTGGCTTGGAGAATTCCATGGACTACAGTCCATGAGGTTGCAAAGAGTCGGACATGACTGAGCTACTTTCAGTTCACTTTTGCTTGTTTTTCAGCCGAGAAAACTGAAACTCAGAAAGTTTAATTACCTTGACCAGAATCACTAAGTCTGAACTTAGATTTGAACCCGAGTCTCTTTTGTTCCAGAGCTGTCCAAATATTGCCTGACACCAAAAGAGGCTTTGGGAAACACAGAGAAGGAATATTTACTATTATGTTGTAAATGTTTTTAAAGTGTTAATCACTCAGTCATCCTGTCTGATTCTTTGCGACCCCATGGACTCTAGCCCTTCAGGCTGCTCTGTCCTTGGAAATCTCCAGGCAAGAATACTGGAGTGGTTTGCCATGCCTTCTCCAGGGGATCTTCCCGATCCAGGGATCGAACCCAAGTTTCCCGCATTGCAGGCAGATTCTTTACCATCTGAGTCACCAGAGAAGCCCTTACTACTTAAAAAAAATTCATATTGGACTACAGCCATTTCATCAAATTCTCCAGTTTTAGTTAGCAAAGGCGGCTGTTGTTGCTGATTGAAGGTACAAATAAAAGCCCTCTTTCACTCACTTATGTTTTAATGGGAGTGGACTCAAAAATCAGATTGCAGGATCCAGTCAATAGCATGGTGAAGAATGCAAGAGGAAAAGACACTTGAACCAGAAGAGCATAGAGGTGAGGCGATGGTGGCAGAGTCGTGAGATGGGAAGGCTAAGGAGGAAAATGTCCTAGTCGTAGGAAAATCTCAAGATCACAGACTTGAGAAGGAGTTAGCACTAGGGGAGGAGAAAGGGTGGTGAGTTTAATCCAGTAGGCAAAAGGCTAGCGCAGATAAGAGATGATACTCAACGGCAGAACATGGTGGTGGTGGCTTTTTCTAATCTGGCAGATATGTCCCCACAAAAGAGAGGATCAGTGACAACCCTGTAAATTGTCCCTCCACTTTGAATCCCCTACTGCACTTGTTACTTTTTCTTCTTACCTGGTGATCTCCTTTCATATCACTCCCTTCCTTACTTATTCCTCTTATGGTTTTCCTTAGACACACAAGTCTCTCCTGACTTAACGTTCTTTGCTGTAGTTGTTTCTTCCATCTGAAATGCTCTCCCAAGATGTCTACTAAACGAATACTTTCACTTTCTTTATGTCTTTGTTCAAAATTTAACCCTCTCCCTAATGCTTATCATGACCAACCTGTATTTCTTAAAATTGAGATATGATTGACATATAACTTTGTGTTAGTTTTAGATGTATAACATATGGTTATATATATACTAAGAAATGATTACCACAGTAAGTTCAGTTCACATCCCTCAACACACATGCACAATTACATTTGTCTTCTTATGATAGGAACTTTTAAGATCTGCTCTCTTAGCAACTTTCAAATATATAACACAGTATTATTAACTGTATCCCATGTTGTCTATTACATGATCACCCTATTTAATACTCCTAGTCCTTCACCCTCTGACATGCCTTATCCTACTCCATATTTGTTGTTCCATACCAGTTACCACCTTCTAACATACTACAGTACGTGTTATTTGCTTACTTGTTATGTTTATTTCCTGCTAGACTACAAATTCCAATAGCATGCATCTGTGTTTTATTCCCCATGATGTAACATAAGACCCTAGAATATTGCTCCAGGTAAGCCTACTGCGGTTGATGCTGATCACAGATATTTTCCCTGACCCTGAATCTGCAAGCTAGTCAAACATGTCCTACATCAATAAATATGACAGAGCAGTGGCCCCTTGGGATCTAGTGCTATTCTTTGGTTAACTCTTAGCATCACCACTCTTGCTACTGTAGGATCAGAGTCTTGTGCCAGGTCACCCCTCCATCCTGTGCCTCTTATGTCCTGACTAACAAGTTTGGTCAGCTAGGGCATAGGTTCAACCACTTTTCCTTCCTGTTCTATTTCCTTTCTGCTGAATGTTGCAACTTCTGCTGATTATTCTGTGTCTACCAAGCCAGGCAGTTGCTCTCATGAGAATCACATCACTCACCCCACAACTTCAGCTCTTTCACTGACCACTACCACTGAGTCACTGGAGACGTGGTGATTGATTACACAGACATCTGTGAAAACAGGCAAGAATAGCTTCACTGCGTTGGAAGGGCACCCCAAAATATTTTCCTGCTTGTAGAGCTTACCAAGTATAATATCCATTTGAAAGAAACCATGCTGTTCTTTCAATCACTCTGGCCTTCTAGCTGTTTAGCATTTTTAAAAGCATTTATTTATTGAGCACTTTGATCAATATCATCCTGAGTACTATATATACATTAAAAAATTTTTCCAAACAACCTTGAGAGAAAAGTGTTATTCTCCCCAGTTTTATAGATAAAGAACCCAAGGTCAGAGAGCCCAAATAGTTTCCAAGCATTGTATGGTGGTGGTTTAGTTGTTAAGTCATGTCTGACTCTTTGCGACCCCATGGACTGTAGCCTGCCAGGCTCCCCTGAGAATCCTCCATGGGATTTTCCAGGCAAGGATACTGGAGTGGGTTGCCATTTCCTTCTCTAGGGGATCTTCCCAACCCAGAGCACAAAGCCAAGTCTCCTGCAGTAAAGGGGTGTTCTCTACTAACTGAGCCATCTGTGGTGAGACTCAAAACCTGACCAGCTGGGCCCTGCAGTAGATGTTGATGCTGCAGCTGGATCCACTTTACTCTGCTGGCCACCCCATCCTCAGCTGGTATGACTGTGGGCTGCTAACTCAGCAAGTTACTCTCTCCTGGAGACTGATTCCTCATATCCCTCCCAGTAGCTCTTGACCAACGACTAGATTATCAGGATTACAAAGGACTGACCTCTTGCCTCAAGGTGAGGATAATTCTATGGTGGATTTGTGCTCCAGAGCTTTCCTATGGGGTCTCACTGAATCTTGTCTATATCTGAGCCCCTTTCTTGTTTCCTCTGATCTAGCCTATCCTTCACTTTTGAGAGTACATACCAGTAAATTCATCTAAGGCCCTTGTAGGAACCTAAAACCTCTAATCCCATTTTCTAATCACCACTATACACTGCCTTTAAAAAATGTTTCTTTTCGGTACCAGGAGAGTTTAATCAGTTCTCTCTTTCCTTGAATTCTCTCCCATAAGGTTCATGTAAGATATAAGGGATAGGACAATAGATTGAATCCCTGTGATGATGGACTCTTGTGATCAGGCGCAGTTACTCTTGCACTATGTTCTTTTTACTGAGAGTATTTTAAAGCTGAACATAGCTAAATTTTTGTGCTCCCTCATGTGAGCTGCTAAGCCCAAGGATGCCCAGTAGAAATTTGAGAATGTAATACTCTGGCTAAAATTAGGTGTAATATTTTGCATATTTTCTGTTAATAGAATCTACATCACTAAAAGCAAAATTGGAATATTTTCTGACATCATAAAACTAGGTTTTGTGGAAAAGCATATATTTTTTCTATCCCAAAGTGTTACAAGTTTTTGCCTCTAATTTTTTAGATACCTCTTGAGTACTAGTAATATATAGTGTTTGTGGAGCAGATTACATGCACATGCAGGATATTTAAATGTATATATAATAATAAGATATATTATATCTGACTAAGAATAGGAAATAATCACGAGATGCAGGATGTAGGATGCTTGGGGCTGGTGNTAGTGTTTGTGGAGCAGATTACATGCACATGCAGGATTTTTAAATGTATATATAATAATAAGATATATTATATCTGACTAAGAATAGGAAATAATCACGAGATGCAGGATGTAGGATGCTTGGGGCTGGTGCATGGGGATGATCCAGAGAGACGTTGTGGGGTGGGAGGTGGGAGGGGGATTCAGGATTGGGAGCTCGTGTACACCTGTGGTGGATTCATGTCGATGTATGGCAATGCCAATAGAGTATTATAAAGTAAAATAAAGTAAAAAAAAAAAAAAACAGAAAAAGAAAAAGCAACCTATTGAAAAAAAAAGAAATAAAATAATTTAGCTAGGTGGCACTCATGAAGGAATTCATTTTTCCTAATCTATTAATTTCAGCTGACTATGGAGTAGGAAATGGCAACCAGCTCCAGGATTCTTTCCTGGAAAATCCCACCAACAGAGGAGCCTGGCAGGCTAGCAAAGAGTCTGACATGACTGAGTGCCTGAGCACACGTGAGCTGACTAGTGTATATCTTATCATTACAAATGACTGCTGTGTAATCGATCCACACAAAGCATTCCAGTGGAGGTCCTTTTTGATTACAAATTGCTTACTTTTACTTCAAGGTCAGGAAAGCTGGTAAAATTTTTAATGAATGGTATAATTGTTGAACATTTAACCAAACACAATCTATTCAGATGAACAGTATGATTTACGTAATGGGAAGTCATGCCAGCCAATCAAGTTGAATTCAGTGGAATGATAAAGACCTATCAGAAAAAAGAGGAACAAACAGATATAACTTATTAACATTAGAAAAAATAACTTTGACAAAAAGTCTTCATTTTCTTTTCTATGCCCCCCTAGTTCACATACACACACAGACACAGACACAGACACACACACACCAGAAACTTTCTTAAGACATACACTATAGGGTTGCTATAGGGTTGGAGGAAAAGCTTTGCTCTATTTAGAAACTGATTTAGAGACCAGTAATAAAGTGTCGAAACAGTTACTTATTCAAAAAGAAAAGTATAGTAGTTGACTCTCTGCATAATAAGTGCTGATGTTAATTTAAGAATTTTACAGATGAGGTTCTTAAATTAAATTTCTAAGTTTACCATCACATAATAAATGCTTCATAGATGCAGAAAAAAAATTAAAGAGATTTTAAAAGCCTGGAATGATGGGAAGGAGGACAGAAAGAAGAGAGCTAAACTTCAGTTGTTCAATCACCCAGTCATGTCTGACTCTCTGCAGCCCCATGGTATAAGATAATGTTTAAACCTGGCAAGAATCCAAGTGATCAGTGTAGGGACATGATCTTAGGATCACCACGGACCTTCCTTAGGGATTCTGGGAACTTAAAAATGATGGCTCATTAAAAAAATTTAATGATTTTATTCTGGTAAAACACACATATAAAATTTACCATTTAAATTATTTTAATGATGTAATTCAGTGGCACTAAGTATAGCATATTGAAAGGCAGAGACATTACTTTGCCAACAAAGGTCCGTCTAGTCAAGGCTATGGTTTTTCCAGTGGTCATGTATGGATGTGAGAGTTGAACTGTGAAGAAAGCTGAGCGCTGAAGAATTGATGCTTTTGAACTGTGGTGTTGGAGAAGACTTTTGAGAGTCCCTTGGACTGCAAGGATATCCAACCAGTCCATTCTAAAGGAGATCAGTCCTGGGTGTTCATTGGAAGGACTGATGTTGAAGCTGAAACTCCAGTCCTTTGGCCACCTCATGAGAAGAGTTGACTCATTGGAAAAGACTTTGATCCTGGGAGGGATTGGGGGCAGGAGGAGAAGGGGACGACAGAGGATGAGATGGCTGGATGGCATCACTGACTCTATGGACGTGAGTCTGAGTGAACTCTGGGAATTGGTGGTGGACAGGGAGGCCTGGTGTGCTGCAATTCATGGGGGTTGCAAAGGGTCGGACACGACTGAGCGACTGAACTGAACTGAACTGAAGTACATTCACAATGTTATGCAACCATCCTCATTATCCACTTCCACAAATTTTTATTATCCCGAATAGAAACTCTGTCCATTAAACAGTAACTCCCAATTCTCTGTCACCCAGCCCCTGCTAACCTTTATTCTACAATACTTTCTGTTTCTAGGAATTTGCCTATTCCAGACACCTCCTGTAAATGGAATCATACAATACTGATCATTTTGTGTCTGATTTATTTCACTTAGCATAATGTTTTCAAGGTTCATCCAAGTTGTAGCATGTATCGGAGTCATTCTTTTAACAATTGAATAATATTCCATTGTGTGTACTTTGGGCTGTAAAGAAAGCTGAGCACCCAAGAATGATGCTTTTGAACTATGGTGTTGGAGAAGACTTTTGAGAGTACCTTGGACTGCAAGGAGATCCAACTAGTCCATCCTAAAAGAAAGCAGTCCTGAGTGTTCATTGGAAGGACTCTTATTGAAGCTGAAACTCCAATATCTGATGTGAAGAGCTGACTCATTGGAGAAGACCCTGATGCTAGGAAAGATTGAAGGCGGGAGGAAAAGGGGACGACGGAGGATGAGATGGTTGGATGGCATCACCGAATCAATGGAGATGAGTTTGGGTAAACTCCGGGAGTTTATGATAGACAGGGAGGCCTGGCATAAGGCAGTCCATGGGGTCGCAAAGAGTCATACACAACTGAGTGACTGAACTGAACTACATGTGTACGTTTCTTCCAAAGGAAAGAGTATGCTATCAGTCATGCATTATGTTGAATTTTATGGGCAATATCTCATTTAATCCTCAA
>SJYV01022707.1:802135-836466 GCA_006410875.1 Neotragus pygmaeus
GAGTCTTCTCCAACACCACAGTACAAAAGCATCAATTCTTTGGCGCTTAGCTTTCTTTACGGTCCATCTAGTCAAGGCTATGGTTTTTCCAGTAGTCATGTATGTATGTGAGAGTTGAACTGTGAGGAAAGTTGAGCGCCTAAGAATTGATGCTTTTGAACTGTGGTGTTGGAGAAGACTCTTGAGAGTCCCTTGGACTGCAAGGAGATCCAACCAGTCGATTCTAAAGGAGATCAGTCCTGGGTGTTCATTGGAAGGACTGATGCTGAAGCTTAAACTCCAATACTTTGGCCACCTCATGCGAAGAGTTGACTCATTGGGAAAGACCTTGATGCTGAGAGGGATTGGGGGCAGGAGGAGAGGGGGACGACAGAGGATGAGACGGCTGGATGGCATCACCGACTCGATGGACGTGAGTCTGAGTGAACTCCAGGAGATGGTGATGGACAGGGAAGCCTGGCGTTCTGTGATTCATGGGGTTGCAGGGAGTCGGACACGACTGAGCGACTGAACTGAACAGGGCTATCATATTGTACCATCAATGAGTCTGAATTTGCATGATAAGCACAAGAGTAAAGAGATTGGAACTTTCTGTTGCATACTACAAATTTAATTTTATATTGAGAAAGTTTGAAAAATACCAAGAAACTGTCATTTCATGATCCTCCTTCCCCAATGAAAGAATACTAGCGCTCTCTCTCTGCTCTCTTCCCCTCCTCCTCCTTCTTCTTCTTCTTTTTTTTTTTTGGTAAACAATAGCTGGGCAATAAAGGAGTCAATCACAAACCCAAATTTGCATTATTATTCTGGGGTTTTATGAAATATGTGATGAGCTTAATGTAGATCTGGCACACCATAAGCACTCAATAAAAACACGTTAACTTTTGGGGGAAACTTGCATCACACTGAAGATTTATTTTGACTTCACTAATATCTAAACTGTGCATGTCTCTTTTACAAATGGTACCACTATGAATTTCATGTTTTTGCATCTTGTGTACCAATGTAGTAATTTCTGTTTTACTGTGGTAAAATCAGTTTAGTGTCCAGTCTGTTGAGATCTTTATAGATTAGAATTTACTATTCTTCATTTCAACATAATGGGTATGTTTTTCAGGAAGGACTACAGAAAAGCCCTGCAGAGCACCCTCATTAACCTCTGTCCTGGCTCACAGTGATTTCAGTTGTCAGACCTTTTTAGACATGGTCATTCAAACAATTATGAGTGCTGCTAATGAAACTCACCCAGTCCGTGTTTAATTTGTCAGTAAGGATATAAGGATATAAATGATATAAAGTATCACTCATTCTGACATGTTTATATATTTATATTCTTATTTAAATATGGTCATTTATCTGAATTATGTTAAATAGTGAAATATTTCCAAGTTCTATTTTTTACATTCCAATCTTAGCTCATATATGTGTGGTGAGATAATATGATGGCAAATTAATCTTATGGAAAATTGTATAACTCTGAATTTCTTGGGCTTCCCTGGTGGCTCAGTGGTAAAGAATCCACTTGCCAGTGCAGGAGACATGGGTTTGATCCTTGGGTTGGGAAGATCCCCTGGAGAAGGAAATGGCATCTCACGCCCATACTCTTGCCTGGGAAATTCCATGGATAGAAGAGCCTGGTGGGCTACAGTCCATGGGGTCGCAAAGAGTTGGACAAAACTTAGCGACTAAACAGCAACAACATACATTTTTTTTTGTTTGTTTAAAAATGTATTTTTCAGTATGTTTTGTGAGGCTTCTTTACTACACTTTTCTCTTTTTTTGCCAGCAGAGGGCAGGAGAGGAAGAGAGAAGAAAATAAAGATTTCTTTTCCTGATCTTGATTCAAACTATTTAAACACTTTTCTGAAATATTTACAAAGAAGGCCATTTGGTATTCTATTTGGAAAGTGATTTAAGTATAGCTTTTGCTTTTTACAGGTATATTTAGTTTAAAGAATTTCAAATGAAATTAGTACTTTGAATTTTTATGCTTATTAATCAGTGATTATATTGAAAAGCATGAATTAATTTGTATTTTGAGGTTATATGTCTAAAATGCTTTTTCTTATTTCGGGTAATAATGATAGTTAGCTCTCTTTTATATTGATTTTCTAATTCAGTTATGGCTATGCTTATGTGTCTATTTTACATACGTATCTTAATACAATTATTTGGTTATACTTCAGTATGCAGGGTTGTTAAGCATAGTTTGTAGTTTTATTAATCAACTAATGTGTCTTAAAAAAAAAATGGAAGGAAACTCAAGTGCAGTGCAATAGAGCTTTTCTTTTTCTTTTTTTCTTGTAGTAGTGTACCGGCAGCCCACTCCAGTACTCTTGCTTGGAAAATCCCGTGGACAGAGAAGCCTGGTAGGCTGCAGTCCATGGGGTCGCTAAGAGTCGGGCACGACCAAGCGACTTCACTTCCACTTTTCACTTTCATGCGTTGGAGAAGGAAATGGCAATCCACTCCAGTGTTCTTGCCTGGAGAATCCCAGGGACAGGGGAGCCTGGTGGGCTGCCGTCTATGGAGCCACACAGAGTCGGACACGACTGAAGCGACTTAGCAGCAGCAGCAGCAGCAGTGTACCTCATGGGAATGTTTGAATATAGGTTTTGTAGGTATATTAAGATGTTTTATCTTGCAACTTTAGATTTGTTTAACCAATAATAAAGCATCCTTTTCAAAACATTAGATGATACGATAAACTATGTAACTTAACAGCTCAGGACAACTTCCATATAACCTTTGTTAAATCAAAAGTCAAGTGGCAACTTGGAATTTTGCCGTCTCTTCTTGAATAACACCACTGTTCTGGAAGTACAGGAGCAAGGAGAAACTGAATAAGTTCTGCCATTAAAAAGAGAAGTCTCCATGTTTCCTATTTTAAGTGCTAGGAACTCCTTCTTTCCTCTTCTGTGAACCTCATGTGTAAGAATCTTTTTTTTTTTTTTTTCCCAAAACTGTCAGGTAAAGTTATATATAGTGCTTAGAACACTTACAGGCGCATAGTGAGAGCTTTGTAAGTGTTAGCTATAATTATAAAGTCATAGATTGACTCTAAATTTAGCCTTGAGGATCATGTATAGTTGAAAAAAAAATTGATTCTTCAATAAAAAGGAAAACTAGAAACATAGTCTCATTATCAGAAGGGATAATTTTATTTTGCATTTATTCAATGAAAGAAAAACTTTGACTTGAGTGATGCTTATCATTAACTTTATCGAGCAAATGGGAGCAGTAATGTCTGTCACTTAGTTGTCTTGGACTAAATGCTTCCTGGTGTTGTGAACTGGTATTAAATTTCCTAACTATGTGTAATAAATATATGATAGGATAAGATCTAGTTCTTTTAAAGGAACCAAGCTAGATGAGGAATAAAAGTCTTTTGATGAGAAATCCCCCGGTCTTAATAAGGAGTGTTTCAAATACTGAACAAAGGAGAACTTCTGATCACCCTTGAACTTAAGCTTTATAGTTTAGATACAGGGAAAATAAACAAGAAAGGGTCTTCAGGACTAAGGGAAAAGGAAATTCTTCTGGTAAGGCAAAGAGCAATGAATCTTTGCCTCAGGGTCCCGTGACAACCGCCTCACTGATTTCCCATACTCTCTTCCTGCTCCATTAGGCCACTGTGTAAATTATTCCAGTTTTATCTTCCTAAAAGGCAACATGATGTTACTTCCTTGCTTAAAACCCCATACTCACATTCTTTTGCCAGTAAGAATGGGAGTGGACTCCTTATCCTGCCATTTGCGACTCTGAACTACATGGCCCCAGTCTGATATTCTACGTATGCTTCCTCTTCTGCTTTTTACACGCCAACCAAATGGTGCTGTTCTAAACATGCCTCTCCATTCACGTCTTTCTCATTCATCTGTGACTCTCACTACCTCCGTGTCTTCCAAGATCCATCTTCAGTGGCACCTCCTCTTAAAGATATTCTAATTCTTAACTGGAAAGGATCTTTAGTGCCTTTGAATCTCATGGCTTTTGGCATCTCTACAATGGCCCCTAATAGGTAATGTTTGTATTTGATTATTTTTTTCTACTGACAGTAAGCTTGTTGAGGATAAGAACTATTCTCAGAGAATAGCATGGTGCCTTGTAGCTCAAAGAACCTGTTAGATATTCAGAGAGGCTAGCACCATTTGCATTTTTGAGGCACTCAGTATATTAAAAATGGAAGAAATGCCAGGGTTACAAAATTATGTTGTATTTAAAATGTTACATTTGTCCATTGATAAGTGGATCTAATTAAAACATATACATGTCCACAGTAATCCCCAAAGTAATTGTGCCGTTCATGAAATTTTTGAAACAATTAATTCACACTATACTTCAGTTGTGGAGAAGGAAATGACAACCCACTCCAGTATTCTTGCCTGGAGAATCTCATGGAAGAGGAGTCTGGCAGGCTACAGTCCATGGGGTCACAAGAGTCGGACACAACTTAGTGACTAAACCACCACTACCATACTTTAGTTGATGTGATCTAGTAACTGAATGTGAGTTTAACCTTGTAGTGGCTGTCTTCTTTCAGTCTTGTCAGGGTATCTCTGGGACTCCACCATCTGAGGCCTGCACCAAAGGACCCTCTGACTTTCTATGTGAGGGGCCCTGATAAATATTTACTGAAGTAAGTTAAATTTAATTATATCCCAAAAAGGTGCTGAATATACATATATTGCATTGATTCCTATTTTTTAATTTGATTAGAATATTATTCAGATATAAACATCTATAAATATAGAAAGCTAATACTAACTGCTAACTTAATGCCTATAATTTAACTTTTAGTTGTTTTATACTTGTTAGATCAAAGAACTAGGCACTAGGAGGGAGAAAAAGTACTCATTCTTACTGATTGAGTGACTCAGTGCATATTTTACTGTGCTTTTAGACACAAAGAGAACTGTGTCTCTGACTCTCTTGACTTAGCATCAAAAATCAACATGATGAGAATTAGCATAATTTATTACTTGAAACTAGGCTAGGGATAGAAAATAATGATTCCAAAAATATTTGGAATTCATTGCCATGTGAGGTAATGTTGATATCAGTAGTGAATAATTCTCTACTATTATTAGACAATATAGCTTAAATTTGCCCAGTTAGAAATATCCCAACTCTGAGGTACATAAATATTGATACATGAACCTTTTTCTATAATTCTCCTTCTAATACACCGCATAGAAATCAGGTATAACTGGGAGCATGGACTCATTATTAGAATTATCATTGTTTTTTGAAGTATATGTATTTAGATATTCTTTTCTAATATATCATTTTCCTAGACTAATTAGTAGAATGATGTGTTTCAAGCCATCTTTATGAAATTAATATGAGCCCAACCTTTTCTAGAAAATTACTGTATAATGAGAAAGAAAAGAAGAAATGCCGAGGACCCAGTTGGTTGTGAGGTTGTGATAATTCAGTAGTAAGAAAGAAAATTTGGTTCCTTAAGCATTAGGTGTCGTTTTATTCTACTCCCATGTATTTGATTTATTTGATATATACCCTGGTGGCTCAGCAGTAAAGAATCTACCTGCAATGTAGGAGACCTGGGTTTGAAACCTGGGTTGAAAAGAGCTCCTGGAGGAGGAAATGGGTACCCACTTCAGTGTTCTTGCCTGGAGAATTCCATGAACAGAAGAAGCAGACTGGTGGGCTACAGTCAAGGATTTGCAAGCAGTTAGATACGACTGAGAGATGAACACTTTCATTTTCATAAATATCGGGGACCAAGGAGTGGTGAAGGTAGAATTAATTAATTTATATTAAATGAAGAGATTCTGATATGTCCTCAAGTATCATTCCTAAGAGACAGAGAATTAAATATATGAAAAGTGAAGTCGCTCGGTCGTGTCCGACTCTTTGTGACTCCATGGACTGCAGACCACCAGGTCCTCTGTCCATGGGATTTTCCAGGCAAGAGTACTGGAGTGGGTTGCCATTTCCTTCTCCAGGGGATCTTCCCGACCGAGGGGTTGAACCCACGTCTCCCGCAGTGTAAGCAGACGCTTTTACCGTCTGAGCCACCAGGGAAGTCCCAAATATAAATATATGAAAACTTGAAAGATAAACTTATTTGTCAAGTTTATTGATTAATTTATTTTAAATATATTAACTTACACTTATTTAAACTTGATTATGCAGTAAAAAACATTTACAAATCTATAATAACCTAAAGGTTTTTTAATGACTAGTATTACAATATGAATATAACCCTTACCCATACATCTCTCATATTATCATTTTTTTACCTATAAATGTTAAAATTTACCACAAGTTGAAAGCATTTTGATAACCTACAATTTGTTTTTAAGCATAGCACATGAAGACATTTAAAATAATTACCAATATAACTTAAACTTAGGAAAAATGGTAATGTGCAATGTTATCAGTGTAGAATTTTATGGGAAAAGAGTACAGATAGCTTTTTAAAGACCAAGGAAAAATATCAGGAGGACAGTTTGCACGTATAAAGATACATCTGAAGGATAGCTCTCATAATGACCTAATGACCAACACTTTCCAGTTGAAAAGGAATATATACATGGCCAACGGGTATCTGAAAACACACATTTATTTGTGTGCAAAACTCTCAGTTATGAGGTTGTGAAACACACGGTGTAGTCCCAACTATATCAAAAGATTCAACAAGAATTTAGAATTTGTCTCATAAAAAAAAAACCCTGTATTTCTGTTCAGTGTTACAAAACAAAACCCAGTTATGTATCCTTATTTACAGACACATACAGACTGTCTTTATTTACAGTCCTTATTTATTCCATAATCACATGGAATTCCATGTTCAAGGGCAACAAAACTTTCATTACTCTACAAACATGTAATTTAATCTTAACCCTTTCTGCCAAGCACAGACTCTGAGCAGCCACAGGTTTGAGCTCTGGCCTAAATTGTTGAATGAAGAGATGTCCCATCAACGGGGCTTCTTCTGAGTGTGGGACGTATAAGAAGAGAGTATTGCCTCATAATTCTTTCCCTCCTTACCCTTTGCTCTGTAAGTTGGACCTCCTGATACTCATGGGAACAGCCAGCATCTCCCCTTCCAAATGCCAAAAATCTCTGTGATTGTTAAGAAACTAGTTGAACTTTCCAATACAAATTATTTTGTTGATATTACACAGTACAAACTTATTTTTTTTTAATTAATGAAAATCTCTTCTTAAAAAACATATTGGGAATTAATTTAACAATGTACTATTCCCAATGATTTTAGTTCACGGAATGACATTTTACCCTATAACAGTATAGTCAGAGAGTAGTCTTGGGATGAAATCCAGCGGTACCTACTAGATAAAAGGCTATAGATAGGTATATTAAGTATTATTTTGAATCATATTTTTCTTGAGAGTAAAATTCTCTGATAATAATCATCTCATAAGGATATTGAGAAAATTAAATAGTGGGGGGTACATTAGGAACTTGATGACAATTAATTTCCTGCATTTCATTTATCCTGGGTACGTTGTGAGTTTAATTCAGATTGGAAAGTGAGACAAGATCAAGTGAGGAATAAAGATGCATGTTTTATGCCTCAATGTCTTAAAATAGTAGTTGTTCCACAAAGAAAAATATTTTATTTTCAAAGCATGCTTTATTACACATTTTCCAAAATACTTTTTTTTTTTTTTTGAGTAAAATGTGACAACTCTGTTAATTCACAGCAATCTTACACAAAATTTAAAGCTGAAAGTCAGCAGTGTTAACTATAGAAGAATGAGAGAGCAGAGCATGTGAAGAGATGGAATCACACAGATGGGATATAATTATTTCAGTAATGTGTTTTCTTAGAGAAAATAAACAATAGTACCTTAAAGTTGAATCCAGTATTTTTCTAGAATCCAAATGTTTTTTACACAATACAATGGGAGTAGAAATTTATCATCACTCTGTGGCCAAATCACTTTTATTTTCAAGTCACACAAACTTCATAGTTAGTAGTTAATATGACCTTGAAACTTTGGCATGAATGATGACTTCCATTTTCTTAATAATTTATTGATAATAGCAACAGATTACTGAATAATTGTAGGCCAGTTTGATGGCTCTGAGTTGACAAAAGGACATGAAGACTATTTTTTTTGTGAGTTTTTTGGAATCAAGAAATTTATCAGTATTTTTGAAATTAGTTTTTAAGACATATTCATTGACTATTAATTTTTACATGATTTATTTCCTGCTGGGAGTAGAAAGTTTTTTAAGATTATTGAGTAACCCAATTTCAAGCCAATTTTCCAGACTTGTGTAGTGCATACTCTAAGTCCTAGATCCTATGCTCACCCTTGCAAGAGAAATAATTAATAAAAAATTTGGGGTTGCATGGAAAATGTGCCAAAAATCAATCATTTTTCATTATTTTTAAAATAAAATTTTATTTTAAAGGAGTTTTAGGTTTATAGAAATATTGTGAATATACTATGGAGAGGTTCCATACATTACACACTCAGTGTTCCATACTATTAACATTGTATATTCATAGGGTACATTTGTCATAATTAATGAATCAATATTGATACATTATTAAGTGAAGTCCCTACCTTAGTCAGACTTCTCCAGTTTTGACTGAAGGATCTTTTTCACTTTTAAGATCTCATCCAGGTTAATACACTGTATTTAGTTCTGGTGCTTTATTAGGCTTCTCTTGACTGTAACAACTCAGATTTTCCTTATTTTTGGTGACTTGACAAGTTGGGATTTGTCTGATTTTTTTTTTTTCCACAGTAAGGCTAGGGTTATGAGTTTTAGGGAGAAGGCCGCAGGGGTAAAGTGCCATCTTCATCATATCATATCAAGTGAAGGGAAGTCACTCAGTCGTGTCCGACTCTTTGCGACCCCATGGACTGTAGCCTATCAGGCTCCTCTGTCCATGGGATTTTCCTATCATCATGACCTGTCATTGATGATATTGGCCTTGATCACCTGGCTGAAATAGTAGTTCTCAGGTTCTTTTTCTACAAAGTTACTCTTTTCTGCCCTCAATACTGTACCTTTAGGAAAGAAGTCATCATGCACAGCCCACACTTGAGNTATCATCATGACCTGTCATTGTTGATATTGGCCTTGATCACCTGGCTGAAATAGTAGTTCTCAGGTTCTTTTTCTACAAAGTTACTCTTTTCTGCCCTCAATACTGTACCTTTAGGAAAGAAGTCATCATGCACAGCCCACACTTGAGTGGGGAGTTGAGCTCTGCCTCCTTAAAAGTGAAATATCTGCATAAATTGTGTGAAATTCCTTCTGTGCAGGAAATTGTCTATTCTCTACCATTAATTTATTCAATCATGTATTTCTGCTGCTATGGACTTATGGATTTTTATTTTATACTTGGGTTATGATTCAACTGGGTTATAATTTATTGCTCAAATTTTTCCAGCTTTGACCATTAGTGTGCTCTTTTACCTGACTCTTAGATATTCTTTGAAATACCCCCAATTTTATTTTTGTTTTGTTTTAACACTTTATTTTCTGGCACTACAAGATTTTCCAGGCTCATTTCTGCCCCAGTCCTAAAAGGAATCCTGGTTCCTTTTATTGAGGAATAGCATTTGATACCAAGATCTGGATGTTAGGGTATAATACTGCTATTAAGGTATCATAGTTTCTAGGCTATCTCATTTGACAAAGCAAGAAAATATGTGTAAGCTAACTAGTATATACAAATGTCTATGTTGTTGTTGTTGTTGTTCGGTTGCTAAGTTGTGTCTGACTCTTTGCAACCCCATGAACTGCAGCACACTGGGCTTCCCTATCCTTCACCGTCTCCTGGAGCTTGTTCAAACTCATATCCATTGAGTCAGTGATGTCATCCAATCATCTCGTCCTCTGTCGCCCGCTTCTCCTCTTGCCCTCCGTCTTTCTCAGCATCAGGGTCTTTTCCAATAAGTTGGCTCTTTGCTTGAGGTGCCCAAAGTATTAGAGCTTCAGTTTCAGCATCAGTCCTTCCAGTGAGTATTCAGGGTTGATTTCCTTTAGGATTGACTGATTTGATCTCCTTGCTGTCCAAGGGACTCTCAAGAATCTTTTTCAGTGCCACAGTTTGAAAGCCTCAGTTCTTCAGTGCTCTGCTTTCTTTTTGGTCTAACTCTCACATCCATATATAACTATTGGAAAAACCATAGCTTTGACTATACGGACCTTTGTCAGCAAAGTGATGNAGGGACTCTCAAGAATCTTTTTCAGTGCCACAGTTTGAAAGCCTCAGTTCTTCAGTGCTCTGCTTTCTTTTTGGTCTAACTCTCACATCCATATATAACTATTGGAAAAACCATAGCTTTGACTATACGGACCTTTGTCAGCAAAGTGATGTTTCTCCTTTTTAATATGCTGTCTATGTTTGTCATAGCTTTTCTTCCAAGCAGCAAGCGTCTTTTAATTTTGTGGCTGTAGTCACCATTTGCAATGATTTTGGAGCCCAAGAAAATAAAATCTGTCACCGTTCCATTTTTTCCCTATCTATTTGCCATGGACTAGATGCCATGATCTTAGTTTTAAGTCAGCTTTTTCACTCTCCTCTTTCACCTTCGTCAAGAGTCTGTTTAGTTCCTCTTTGCTTTTTGCCAGACACGTCTATAAATAATTCTAAATATAACCATCTATATCTTTATTAAACTAATAATGAGTTAATATTAGTGTCTCTCTTTCTAATCAATTACCATATATTCTAATCTCTTCCCCTTGCTTATCTGTAGCTTCCCACTCTAACAGTGAGAAACCTGACTTCCACTATCCACTATCTATTTATTTAGTTGTTCATTTCCAGTATACACGTATAGTTGTTCAGAGTTATTCATCCCTGTGGGATAAACTTTATCAACTAGAGAAGTGCTTATATAGACTATTTTACCTTCAGTTTTAGACTCCACTTCCATTAGACACCCTACACCTCTCCTCCCCCAATTCCCTTCAGTGAGGTTGTTTCATATATCTGTAACACAGTTAGATTCTTTTGTCATATTCTATGTTCCATCCTAGAAATCTGCTCATTCTGATCACCTAATTGATTCTTTTAATCATTGCAGTATTATAATGAATAGTTTCACTGCCCTAAAAATTATTTTTTGTGCCTAAGTAATTTAACATTCTTCTCCTCCCAAACTCCTGGCAACAAGTGATCTGCATAATATCTCTATATAGTTGTGCCTTTTCCAGGATGCATATAATTGGAATCAAACACTGTGACTTTCCACACTGGCTTCTTTCACTAGCACTGAAGTTAAGATTGATCCATGCCTTTTCGTGGCTTGACAGTTCATTCTTTTTTAATTTCTGAGTAGTATTCCATTGTTTAGATGTACCACAATTTGTTTATCCACTTGCCAATTGAAATAAACCTTGTTTGCTTCAGGTTTTGGCTATTATGAATAAAATGACTACACAGATTCTATGTGGATATGTTTTTAAATCAATTGGATAAATGCCTAGAAATGTGATTGCTAGATTGTCTATAAGAGTGTATTTAGCTTTGTAACAAACCGTCAAATTGTATTCCAAGGTGGCTGCACTATTTTGCACTCCCACCAGCAATCCTCATCAAGCTAGAGTGTTGTCAGGTTTTTGGATTTCAGCCACACTAGAAGGTGAGCAGCGGTATCTCCTGGTTGTTGCCATCTGCAATTCCCTAATGACAATGAGCATCTTTTCATATGCTTATTTGCCATCTGTATATGTTTTGTGGTACAGTGTCTGTTCAGATATTTGGCTTGTTTTTTAAATTGGGTTGTTTTCTTATTGTTGAGTTTTATTTTCCTTTACTTTTGAAGGAAGTAAATAAAAACAAAACCTGGTGAGAAGATGTACATTAAAAGAACTATCCCATGCCCATTACATTCTTTCATGTAAAAAAAAAAAGGAAAAAAAAACGTGGAAGAACCACTTCGGCTTTCAGGGAATCACTGATGTAAGGATATGAAATTTGAAACACTCAAACACACTATTTTGAGTTTATCTTATGTCAGGCAATGTTTTACATTTTTTGCTTGTATCAATTCATTTAATTCTTACTACAACTCTGTGTAATAAAAGCTCTTGTTTCCCCCATTTTACAAATAAGGAAATCTCAGCTCCCAGTGGAAAAGCTCTGAACCCCTACGCCATGGTCTCTGATAGAAAATAATCTTTAAAGTGAGATGATCTAAAGTTTATTACACAGGAAAATGCAAATATATTTTAAATTTAATTAGTGAAAATAGAAACAGATTCCAGAAAAAATTCCATTTTTCTTGAATAATCCAGATTGTTACAAGCATCAAATTTGTTTGGATTTGTGTGAGAACACATTCAGATGATTAAATTGCTATTCAGTTCACATTTTTTTCCCCAGACCTCTAAATCTATTTTTTATCATTCTTTTAATCTTCACTTTCTTGAAAGTGAGCAGGGTACAATGTAACCCCATTTTGGAACAGACAAATAANATAAATCTACGTTCCCACATTAGATATGTACCTAGATGCAAGCCTTAAGAGTCATGTCTCAGTTAGTTCATTTGTTCATGTCAGCTAACCATGCTAATGTTCTGAACAATGGTGATATCTTACTGATGCCAAGAACAAATATGGGAGGTAAGATTTTATGATAAATATCTAGGGTCTTCCAATGTACATGTGTGTACACATAGTTAAAATGGAATATTATAGTTAGATGTCATTTATTAAAAGTGTGTAACTCCAGTAGCTACTTGGTTTTCAGCTTTCTGCTTTCTTGTTTCATTCTTAAACAGATCGAGCAATTATGATTGCATGAAACTAATGTGAGAAGAAAGACTGGTTATACCAATGTAAGTGATAGTATAGAAATACATGAGGGATGATTCGATTAGCAGCAGTATTACCCACTGATAGGAGTGATGGTTTGAAATCAGACATGAGTTTAAATGTTAGCTCTACCATTACAGGCATTTACTTCTCTTTCCTGTTTCCTCTACTGAAAATTGGGGAGAATAACACCTATTTACATGGTTGCGGTAAGATTTCCACGAGATGATGTCTAGCAAACAGTAAGAAATCAAGAAATAGTCACTAAGTTATTTATTCTTTCTAGAGGAATGAGATTGACAAATATTCGGGGTCTCTGAGGCATAATACTTGGTCAGCTTCTATGATCTTATTTGGAATTTAATTCTTAACCTTTATATTGTCACATGTTCTTTGAGAACAAAGAGGAACTGACTACCGCTTCATTTCAAAATGTGTGTATTACATTTGATGGGTTACATTAGCAGTTATAAAGCAAACAGTAGAGTGGGAGGTGGGGAAGTGGATGAAGTGAGTTCAATCACATACCTGGGAAAAGTCAATAATGGAGGCAGAGCCTGATTTTGTATGCCATACTGGAGAGGAAAACACAGGTGCAGGATATGAAGCAGGGATTATGAATTAGAAGTTGCTTTCTCCTGGTGTTCATGCAGTTTGCCTATCTCTGGTGTCATTTTATCTACTGTTGAAATTTAGGATAACAGAATTTAAATGTTTATAAAACCACTTTAAGATTTAAAACATGGTGACATGGAAATGCAAAGGGGAGCTATAAAGACTGGACGAACCCATTTATTAATTTAAACACGTGTTCCTATCTGTTATTAAGAAGTGCACAATTTCATTTGTTCTGTATCTGGGTGACCACAAATCAGCAATAACCAATTCATAAGTAAATGCCCTTGCTTTAGGTGTAGAGGCATTAACTGTAATCAGACCAAAATTTTCACTTCCTTTTGAATTTTTCAGTTTAAACTCGGTGTGCCCTTGCTTTTACACAACAGGATTCAGGAATTAAAGTNACAAATCAGCAATAACCAATTCATAAGTAAATGCCCTTGCTTTAGGTGTAGAGGCATTAACTGTAATCAGACCAAAATTTTCACTTCCTTTTGAATTTTTCAGTTTAAACTCGGTGTGCCCTTGCTTTTACACAACAGGATTCAGGAATTAAAGTTTTGGCTCTTTAAAAGACATCAAACAGGCACACGGTCCACGAAGCAAAAACTCGGGGAAGTTCGTGCGCCCACACCTGGGAAAGCTGAGATTTCCTTCAAGAGTTGAAGATGGCGTTTCCATGAGTCAGGTCAGAGTTAACGCGCTCCCTTCGCTTCAAAGACTGGATTCTTTCACTGTATTAGTCATGATGTTTTGCTGACCGAGAGTTGGAACTCTGTATGAGGGCGGGTGAGTTTACATTCTGTCCGCTCGTCATCCTCGTAGTTGCTAACACGCACAAAAGACTTCTTAAAAAACGCAAACTGAACTGAAAAAACTTAGGGCAAACAAGGAGCAAATCCTGGGCGGGCAGTGTACAAAGCGGTAATTCCTCTCACCTTAGGGAATTGCCTCCACCTGTAGTAAGTACGTCTCCTAAGGGACCACACTTGGCACTCACCTAAGCCTGAGACTAACAAGCTTGGTTCTTCCCTCTGCCTCGCAAAGGAAGCGCTAAGGTGCACACAGCTGCGGCTGTCGCGGCAACGTCCGGCGCTCTGAGGCTGCCTTTTGATAACCGGGGGGACAGATTTTCGTTCCCCTTTTGAAAATGCACCTTGCAAACGCAACACGAACGCGGCTAGGATCTCGGGGAAAGGGAGGAGGCAGATGGCTCGGGGGAGTCGGCCTCGGCGTGCCGCGGGTCCCGCGGAGCCCGGCGCGCGGGAGGTTCCCCGGGGCGCTGACTGCTGCTCCTGCTGGTGGCTCCGGTCCTCGCGCGTCCGAGTCTGGACCCGGAGAGCGGCCGCGACGGTGTCCCCCACCTGCGGGCTGGGCTCGGCCGGATGGTAGGGACGCCGACCTGGAAGGAGCGCGCGCGCGAGGGAGGGAGGCGCGGGGAAAGCGAGCGAGGGAAGCAGGCTAGAAGCAAGCAGCGGTCGGGGTGGAGAAAGCCGCTAGAGCGGATTTGAGGCCCGGCCGGGCAGCGCCCAGCTTTTAACCTGGGCAGTGGAGGCGGGGGAAAGGAGCGAAAGAAAAGGGGAGGTGTGTGCGGTAGGGGTGGGTGGGGGGAGTTGGAAGTAAGTGACATCACAGCAGGTCAGAGAAAAAGGGGCGAGCGGCAGGCAGAGAAGAGTAGGGCTTTTGGCACTAGGAGCTCTTGTCCGGCCTGCCCCGGCAGGGACTTCGGTGCCCCCAGAGACCATGCAGAGGTCGCCTCTGGAAAAGGCCAGCGTCGTCTCCAAACTTTTTTTCAGGTGAGAGGGTGCTTTCAGGAAAGCACACGTGCCCAGGAAAGAGGAGGACGCGTGTATGGGTTGGGTTTTGGGGAAAGAGGATTAGTTTTTTTTTTTTTTTTTTTTTTTAAAAAGGTGCCGTATCATTCATTGTTATGGAGGAGAAGGAGGATTTTGTGGAATAAGATAGAAAACATTAGGAAAAGATAATAAACTGAAGCTCATTGTTTTATAGAGTCTTAGCTTAACTCTGAAGTTTTAACTACTGGCAACTGAAAATCATCCTCTCAAGACCCAAATGTGCTACTGTGCACTTGTTTTCCTGGATTTTTCTAGGAAATTTGTGAATTATAAACTTGTTAGTAACAAATACTTAAATTTGGCCCTTATTTTCCCCCTCTTCATGCTTGAAAACTTAGAAATCTTGGTTCACCTACAGATGCCATGCTTGCATGTGATAGGTGCTCAGTTGACTGAAATTTGAACGTTTTTATGGGAGAAGTATAAAGTGGGTAGTATATACTTAAAGTTTTTATTGTTCTGATACTGAATATATCTAACAAGTATTTGCCACAATTCCATTATTCTTTATTTTAAGAATGAGAGCAAATCCTTTGAAATACCTTAAAAAAAAAAAGGCGCCAATTCTACAAGCTATACATTTTAAAAGAGGGGTCAGAATTACCATGGAAATATGAAACCTTGGGAATAGATACTGAAGTTAAACCCACTGACATTTAATCAATTGTCCTCTTAGCATACTTTGCCTGTGATGAGCCGTAAAACACAAGTTCATCTTGTGAACTTCATTTAATGAGAATTTAAAAGTTCAGAGTCTTAGGTAAAGTGTAATTAGATGTAGCATTTCATATTTAAAGTGTTCTTTGGATACTGTATCTACTTTATTCCTGTTATACTTGTATGAATGAATGAATAGGTATATTCATATCTCATGGACTATTACTTAATTCATAAGTAGCCAATGAATCAGCATACTTATGTATCAGAAAAGCCAAATACATAATAAATATGCCCATATGTGTTATCTGGGGAAGGAACTTGGCTTTCACACCTTTCTAATATTTTATTCTCTGAATGGGCAGCAAGTGCTGAACTCAGGTGCTAAGGAGAGGGCCTAGGCCATTGAAGGAGAGCTCCTCCCTGTGGATGGGAGAGAAGGACTTTACTCTTTGGAAATGCCTTTGGGGTTGATGTTTTCAGCGCCTTTTATTATGTTACTCCATCTATACAAGTGGGATTATCTGTTCTGTTTTCCTGTTATTTATGAAATCAGAATGTTAATTGGCATAAATTGTAGCTATTTTAGTAGAGCACTTGGAAGAATCTAAAAGCCATTCTGTCTAAAAAACGCAGTTTAAAAAAATCAGTTTTCAGAAGAGTGCATACCTCATGGCTATGTCTAAGTTCTAAGGAACTTTAAATTAGCTCACTGTTGATTTAAGTTAGATCATTGTTGGTCTACCAAAGTATTTTCTGTTTTTAAAACAGATCACGCTCTACAGTTTAGTTTTAAAAATGCTCTCAGGTGAATTTTTTAAAAGGTGAATATTATAAAGGCTACTAAATTTGTTAAGAGAATACTCAGTCCTGTTCTTCAAACTACTTTATAATAAATTGCTCTAAGAATAGGTATATTTGAAAAAGTTTAGGTCCTACTATTTATAGGAACTGACAATCACCTAAAGCACCAGTGATTATAAACTTCCTTCTGGGTGGTTATTCTGGAAGGGTAAGAAACTTGTTTTCTGTATTGGATTATACAATACTGGAAGGCTTTGGATTCAAAATTTTTTTTTTTTTTTTCATTCAGATCCCCAAACTGCTACTTAGCAGCTCTGTGACCGGAGGCCAAGTCCCTTAACATCTCTGTTTTGTGTTACTTGACCTTGAAAACTTGGAGACTAATAGGACTGATGTCTTAAGTATGTGAAAGTCCCTTAGTCGTGTCTGACTCTTGGGGACCCAATGAACTGTAGCCTGCCAGGTACCTCTGTCCATAGAATTCTCCCGACAAGAATACTGGAGTGGGTAGCTGTTCTCTTCTCCAGGGGATCTTCCCAATTTAGGAATTGAACCCAGGTCTCCTGCATTGCAGGTGGATTCTTAACAATCTGAGTCACCAGGGAACCTTAATTTATTGAGAAAATGCATGCAAAGTAGTTAGCCTAGTAAATATTTACTGCTATTATTACTCTTATTAACTACCATATTTTTTACATTCTTTACTGTGTACCTTGTTTATATAAATATTCATCTTTGTTGAGATAAGTTTTGACAATCCACCTGCATGTGCAATGAATGGCCTAGATGAGAATTTAGGTAAAATCTCATCTAACATGGCCTTACCAGATACACAGGAAAAAAAGTCATATGCTTATGTAATATGTTGTTAAATGTCTTAGAATTTAACTTTTTGAGTATGATCCAGTCAGTTTCAGAGTCATAAAAGAGTACAGCTGTTATGGGCTGTGTTATGGATTATATTAATTAATCTCCTTTATTGTCTGGATTTTGTTATTGGAAAGACTAATAAAGTTTAGGAAAATTTTAAATACTTTTCTTAATTTTGCTTGAGTTTTACATCAGATATGAAATTTGAAAGACACCCAAAGTGTCATAAGGCATAAAATAATAATGTTATAATGTCAGTATTATAAACATAATCCAAAAGATAATTTCACCACAAAAAATTCAAATTATTTGTATCTCAGAGACTAAGTTACATTAACAGAAAGCTTTTATGAAATACAAAGGGTTTTTAAACTAAAGGTGATAATATTTGCATAGAATTTATAATTTACATACCAGTGCAATTGATTTACAAATGTTTTCCAAGAGAGATTATGTTTTCCATTTTTGAGCAATTTGTCAACTTTACACTTTCTAGCACTATGTTATTCTGTCCCTTCTCCTATGCCCTGATTTTCCCATATTCTCTTTAGATGTTATTGTGTATCAAGCCATGTGTTAGATGACACAGCTTGAATTTTGATCGTGGTTTTTATACCAGAAGTCTAGATCTATACTTGAGGAATATACCTGCAGAATCCATGTATACAATGCCACAAATTACTTACAAGACTGAATTTAGGGACCCCAATAAATTCTACAGATGAATCTCAAATAAGACCAAAAAGTAAACAATGTTAGACTCAAAAAAAGTATAAAGATGTTGAATCATAATTTGTTAACAGTCAAGGGCTACTTAAGTTTAGGTATTATTTTAAAAATGTATGGCAAACTTTAAAGACATTTCTTAATGAAGAGAAATATAAGTGCTTTGAGCAACAGAAGATGATTATAATAAATATTTAATCAAAGACCCATAAAGATAACAGTTTTGAAGAGGACCATACCTATTTGCTTATATGAGTTACAGTATATGTTGAAAAAAATCCATCACAACCACTTTATATTTACTTTCTGCAAGGCAAGAGGAAATCTGAAATTATGGCAGAATCATCAGTATTTTTGCATTTCGTCAGGGGAATTTATAGAAATTTTGCCAAAGGAGAAAAAGGCCACTCAAACAAGGGCCTGTTCCTGTCCTGTTCAATACACATATAGTATCTCAGGTTTGCCTCTCAGACAAGGCTTAGACTATCCAAATGTAAATAAAGAGCTGCATGAAACAGAAGGCCAATATGAGATGCACAATTCATATTGAAATGGACAGTTGCTAAGGGACACTTAATACCACAAGTTCATTTAGTCAATCAGTGGGCAAACACCATCCACTGAAGACAGCCCAGGGTTCCTATACATTCTCTTGACTTTGTCTCTTGTAGGAATACCACTCTGGGGACAGGGGCCCCTTCTTCTCAAACAGTGTTGCCTGAACACTGACAAATGTTGACTCCTTACACCAGTCCCTTAAAATTCCTTTCTATCCATCCACGTTCTTATGATACAGATTTTTAACTTGGGATATGTGTCAATTTTGATTGATTCAACTCTCAAGAGTTCTTGAAGTACCTCTTTTGCATGACATTGCTAAAATTATATATATTTTATTATATAAAATGTATGTGTGTATATGTGTATATATAATTTCTTTTAGTTCATTTTGCAAGTTTAAAAAATTGATCCTTGGTTATGAAGTGTATTCCAATGGTTTTTATATGTTCAAATTATTACTTAATTAACTCTCTGGGAAAACTCATAACACATAATATACAGTGTAACTAATTTTCTATTCCTTGTTAAAGTGAGAAGTGGAATCAGTTTTCTTAACTGGTTCATCAATATTTTATGTTTGATGTGACGGTCAAAATATCCTCTAGAGACAACTGAAACACTGGGGAAATCATGGTTTTTCCCTTTTGTTTCATAGGAACTTAGTGTGATAATATTCAATGCATAAATGTTAAAACTTGTTTAAAAGGCCCTTAAATGATCCTGACTATAAAATGTGTTGTTATTGTCAGTGTCGCTTCACAGGAACCTGTAATTTCAGTGATAGAGCTACAATATAAATATAGGATTGCAAAACCATCAGGGAAGGGTGTTAACCATTTAGCATGCTGCTGTGTGTTGTTCGGCAAAACTTTGAAAACACCTCTGACTCAGTAGCAATTTTGGCAATTTTGATTCCACTGATTCTAGACGCATCTTTGTAGGGCTCTTCCCTGGAGCAAAATCCCTGCGATGCAATGAGATCAAGAAGGGAAAACAGATTATGAGAGATGTCTGGTTGTTTGGGGACCCAGACTGAAGGCTTAGTTTATAAATATGTTAAGTGGGTTATCACGAAGCAAAACATTACTATTTCAGGTGATTCTCTTTAGCTCCTAAGATTTTACCTTGTGGCTGTTTGAAAGTAAAGATAGCCTTGCAAAGTGGCTTTGCTACTGAACCTGAGAGTTTAGGCTTCTTGTAGCAAGAAAACTGTAGAAATTCATTTAACTTGTTTGATGTAAATAACGAATATATTCTTACAGGGTCCTGAACTATCTGTTTTCACTGCTGTATCCAAGTTACAAGACTTGTCTAGTTACTATTCTTTGTGCAGCTCTATTAGCTTATTACTATCTTTTAACATCAATGAGTGTTTCATGTTGTAAAGTCCTGGATGTCAGGGCCTTCTATGACTTGTTTAGTAGAGTATTCAGAACATTTCAAGACTCCTGCATGTAGTGGTTCAGTAAATATTTGTGATGATGATAATTCCATGGTGATCTGTGGGGACTTACAGATATTCTAGATTGCTGACATTCAACAGTTCTGTAATGGAACATTATTCTGAAAAAGATATCAAAGCAAAGCCAGCAGAACCCTGGACAGATTTTAAAAAATATTTAGACTAGCTAATCTATGAAATATTTCTTACCTCCCTTTGTAACCAAGCCTTTCTTTGCCTTGTGTGAAGACCTGCTTGCTAATACCTTGCTAATGGGATCAAGAAATAGATTTGAACATTTTTGCTAAGTCCTTGTGGTTAGGATTCTTAGCTCTCAAACTGGACAACTGGGCTCTGTTATAATCAGAGAATTCTCCCTTAGGTCGCTTCAGAGGACTGAGTCAGAGCAATACTTTCTCTGTAGGTTATGATTCAGGTCAGCTTGGAGGATGCCTTATTTCATGAATTCACCACATTTTGTATTCTCTGCAAGGCAGTATGAATGTTGAGGTGGACAAGGAAGAAATTGGTGCTGTCTTCAGGGAATGAGTTCTCTCAAAGCCAGATTTTCAATGGCTTATAGCAGCTGTCCCCTGGACGTTCAGTCCAGTCTTAGACTGGTTAAGGAAGTCTTGCTGCAGGAGTGACTAAGTTGACACCTAAAGGAGATCATCCAGATAAAAAGGGTTGGGATGGGTCAGGAAAGATGTGGAAACTGGAGCAGCAGACTCTGTAAGACTGACAGCAAGACTGAGCATGCACCTTCAGAGGAGTCAGAGAAGTTCCCTGTAGCAGGAGTCTGAGATGTGTGATAGAGGTTTGTGGGGGTTGGGTCTGAAACTGGCAAGGGCCAGATCCAAGGGGCTTGGTGAGCTTTGTCTGGGCTTTATCATATTGGAAGTGAAAAGCTGTGGATTTCAAGCAGAGAAGTGACATGTCCAGTTCAAAGCTGTTGCAAGTTTGCAAAAGAAATCAATTGGGATAGAGAAAAAGAGATGGATTTGAAAGACATTACGAGGTAAATCAACAAGTTTGGCAATTGCTTAGATGTGGAAAGTGAAAGAGAAGAATCAAGGATACTGCCTAGATTTGCTGACTTGGTAGCAGTGGGTGATGGTGCTACTCACTGAGTGAGGAGATACAGTTGGGGGAGGCGACTTAGAGTGGAGGTGAAGGTCTATGCAGACTCTCAGCTTTCTCTTGAAGATAAAAAAGGAAATGATGCATTTGGCTCAAGGCCAGGTAATGTGATTCTGTGAAAACATTGAAGTGATTTAGAGCTTTAGGTAAGAGATATTTGGGTATCTGAGATGATAGTAAGCATTGTAAATACTTCCTTCACGTTGTTCGGTGAAGTCCAGGGTGGTACCTAGGGAAGAATTTAAAGTGCTCACTTTTTTGGCTTCATTGTGATATGGAGTCACCTGAGAGTGTGTCAGAAACAAGCAGCTGTATGCTAGGGACAGCACCGGTTAAATTTACCTGGAATTCTCCCACTACCTTACCTTACAAACCCACCCACTCATGTATGAAGTGCCCTCACCTCACCCTAACTGCACACCTTTAAATAGTGGTTTTTACACAGCTGATTTCTGTGATCATAGACATTTAAGAAGGTATAAAAATCTGGGACTTCAGGTATTGTCTGCGGTGATTGAGTAAATAAGAGCACACCTACTATCATGAACTCGTTTTTTTGGTGTGTTAAAGAAAAACAGTTTTCTGGAATATAATCTGAAAAAAATAGAACTGAAAAAGATAATACACTGATCATTACCCCCAAAAAGTATTTCAAAATTACAGAAATATATAATGTAGAATGTGGCTCCAATATATATTTTAAAGTCTAGTTTGTTCTAGAGGCAGCATACTGGAGAAACTTTATATTAAGTGTTCTTTGCGTATTTTACTTATTTTAAGCATCTCTATGAATTCTGAAAAATAGAGCAACAACAACAAAGCTGTACTTTTTTCCAGCCAAAATCTGTTGTTATACTTTCAATCAGGGATTGGCAAACTTTTTTTGTAAAGGGCCGGATAGCGTATAAATATTTTCAATGTTGACCATGAGCTATGTGGTCTCTGCCATTGTGGCAAAGCAGCCATAGACAGGATGCAAACGAGTGGTCATGGCTGTGTTCCAGTAGAACTTTATGGACCCTGAAGTTTGAGTTTCATGTAATTTTCACACATCATAAAATATTTTTCTTTAAAAAATTCTTTTGCAATAAGCTTCAAAATTTATAGCTTTAAAATTACTTAGTTTAAGANATTCTACAGATAATGAAAAATCAAGCTGAGTAAGGGAAGTTACTTTCCCAACATCATATAAACAGTAAGTGGCTGGGCTAGATTGTGCAGTAATGACCACACCCTCACCCCCAAGTACTTCTCCTTATATCAGGGATGCCCAGTTTATCTAATTTTTTTCTTTTGTTTCTTGTGCTTTTGATCTCATATCTAAGGAACCATTGTCTAATCCAATGTCAAAAAGATTTAGTCCTATTTTCCTTCTAATTGTTTTAATGATTTCAGTTCTTACATTTAGGTCTTTGATTCATTTGGAGTTAATTTTTGTAGATAGTGTGAATTCAGGATTCAACTTCAACTTATACATGGGGATTTTCTGTTGTTGTTGTTGTTATTTAGTTACTATGCCATGTCTGACTCTTTTGAGAGTCTATGTACTGAATACTAGAGTGGGTTGCTACTTCCTACTTCAGGGGATCTTCCCGACCTAGGGATTGAGCCATTGTCTCCTGCGTGGCAGGCGGATTATTTGCCACTGAGCCACAGGGGATGAGTTGGGGATACTCTGTATCAGTTACCTTTTGATGCATATAACCAACTAATACATAGTGGTTTAAAACAAGCATTTGTTGCTTCTCCCAATTCTGTGGATCTGCTGGGCAATTCTGGTCCAGGTTGGCTCACCTGATCTCTGCTAGAGGTTTTGTTGAAACTGAAACTGGATGGTCTGGGATGGCTCCATTTGTGTGTCTGTTGGTTGTCAGACTGGTTCTCATAGTGAGCCTCAGCTGGAGTTCCTCATCTTTGCAACATGCTTTTCCATGTGACACTCATGGTTTGTCCACATGGTAGACTTGAGGTTACAGGAGAAGACAAGCCCCAGTGAACAAGTACCTTTCAGACCTCTGTTTGTGTCCTATTGCTAATAAACCATCAGATACTGCAAGACATACGCCCCCAAGCCAGTGTTTATATGCACACCTCTGCTACAACCCTGGGAACCATACAGTCATATCCCAAATTCTGGTGTTACCAATGCTTACCTCCACAACTACCACTGTTATTCTTTAGCACCAGATACAAAATAATGTTTAGGAAAGCAATTCATCATATTAGTACCACTGCTAGTGTCTTGTTCTCAGCTACGTATCTTAGCACCTACTGGTGAGTGCTACAGTGCAGACACTAGATGAATATCAATTGAGTGAATGGATTTATAGGGAAATTGAGGGAGCAAAATTGGGATCTGGTTTTCACACATTAATGAGTAACTTACTTTAAGCCTACGCCACGTACTTATACCAAATGTGCATTGTTTCTATCTACTTCATGAGTTAAAGATTAAAAACAGATCCAGCCTATGTCACTTATTTTTGTAGCTTTCCATTTGATTTTTGTTTTGTTTTGTTATAATTATCTTTAGTGCTAAAGGTTTCATCATGTACCTTGTGGCTGCATTCTACCATATAATAAAATGTGATTTAGGAAACAATTTTGTCACATCTTACAGTGAGGCTTCTTTTCTCTGTTACAGTCTCTTCAAAGGTTCAGCTAACACGCTGGTGGCATTAAGCATCAATGTAAGAAAGGGAAATGTTAAGATCCTCGTGTTTCAAGACTTTTAAAAATGTGCATCCTGGCTAGGAGNTTCTTTAAAAAATTCTTTTGCAATAAGCTTCAAAATTTATAGCTTTAAAATTACTTAGTTTAAGATAAAGATCTAGAAAAAATTTCAAGGCTCATTTGTAATTAACATTAGTATATTCAATAATTGAATAATTTAAAAAGTGAAAAATTTAGGCATGCAAAATGGACTTCTCAGAAGAGAGAAATAGTAGTTTAACATTAGATATTATTAGATAATTTCTCAGAAGAGTTTTGTCATGTAGGAACCTAGTGACCATTTCTTCTTTACTTCTCTTTTGCTTATATTTTTTATGTTGTATCCTTTAATGTATAGGCTCTACCTTATCCATCTTTTGGTACCCAGCACCTCTCCGACTCCCTGTCGAATAGTAGGTTCTTTAAAATATACTTATTGAATGGGTAAAACTTGACTGATTCAGTTTATTGTGTTTCTAAAATTGAATTTTTGATGGAAGTGTAGAAATTGACTTATATATATGACATTTTAAAAAACTTCCCATTTGGATTTTCTGAAGATAAAATGTGTAAATTTTGTATTGATTTAGAAAATTACTAAATAAGGATCATCTCATATAAACTTTTCTAAAGTCAACAACATAATTCCTTGACAGCAAAACTTGTTTGATCTATTAAAAAAATACTTCCTATGAAATGTAAATATAAGATCATTACATTTAGAAATGTGTATTGGATTTAGTCTTTGAACACAGTCTTTGGATCCACTGAGGTGTTAACTTGTAACTTCACAGCCTTTTTGAGCTCTCATACAAGATTTTGCTGATTCTGTAGTTTCTGCTGCTGCCAAGGGTAACGACATAACTCTTCTCTTTCCTGAGTCACAGTCTGTCACTCCAGCCACCCTTAATGCTGAGTACAGTCCGATTCAGATGCTGGGATTAGCAGACATGTATGTTATTGTTAAAAAAGCAAGGAGCCACCAAATCTGCTATTAATGAAACTTTGATCAAAGTTTAGTTATTCAGTTGAGAAAGAAGTCTAACTAGAAACAGGATTAAGAAATTCTTAAAAAAAAAAAAATTCTTTAGGTAAATACTTATGCTCTTAAAATTAGAACCCTTTCATAAATATCAGTACTTTCCATAGGTTTAGATAAGTGCATCTCAAATTGCCAGTCACCTGTTCAAAAATATATTAAGATCCATCTATAAATAATATATTTTACATTAAATATGCAGATTCCTAGGCACCACTCCATACCAACTAAATCCAGAATCTTCAGGAGAGGTCAACTATAGTTTCCCCCCACCCCCATTTCAGGTGATTCTTTTTGTGTACTGAAAACAGTGTTGTACCAATCTTTGCTATATAGCAAAGTGACTCAGGTATATACATATATACATTCTTTATTTTTGTATTATTTTCCATTACTGTTTATCACAGGATTTGAGTGTAGTTCCCTGTGCTGCACATTAGGACCTTGCTATTTATCCATTCTAAATGTCATAGGTTTGCATCTCCCAACTCCAAACTCCCAGTTANTACATATATACATTCTTTATTTTTGTATTATTTTCCATTACTGTTTATCACAGGATTTGAGTGTAGTTCCCTGTGCTGCACATTAGGACCTTGCTATTTATCCATTCTAAATGTCATAGGTTTGCATCTCCCAACTCCAAACTCCCAGTTAGTTTCTCTCCTTCCCTTCTTCCTCTTGGCAATCACAAGTCTTCTCTCTGTGTCTGTGAGTCTGTTTCTATTTTGTAGATAGCTTCATTTGTGTCATAGTTTAGATTCCACATATAAGTGATATGGTATTTGTCTTTTTCTTTCTGACTTGCCTTACTTTCTGACTTGCCTTACTTTCTGACTTACTTATCATACTGATCATCTTTAGTGGCATCCTGACATTCTTCTTTTATAACCTTAGGGTCCAAGGATACTGTCTTCAAACAGTATTAAAAATATGTAGTTTACAAAGATGAAAGTGTTTCATAAAAGGTAACCTAGCTAGTTACTGTGAAGTCAAGCCATGAGCTTAGATCTCTAGAACTCTGCTTTTAACTAGTATATTTGTTGTTGTTATTGTTTAGTCACTAAGTCATGTCTGACTCTTTTGTGACCAGTATTTTATACTATCCAAAAATCTTGAATGAAATTGTTAAATTATATCATTCACTTAGTTTGTTTTCTTAATTTTCTTTTCTCTGAAATTTATTTTTTATACATACATTATAAATAATATATTTAAATAAGGCATTAGACTCAGTTCTTGGAAGCGTGCCCTCATTGTGTTTTGCAGGGGTCTATGTGACAAACTACTTGAGGAGGATAGCATTGAAGAGAGCAGGGAAGGGTATTGTTGCAGGTTAATAAGGTTTTTAAAATTCTAAATATCCAGTTGAAGAGTGAAAGATGTGGTCAGCCAAAAGCATGCAGCAGCCAACCATTGTTCCATGGAAACAGCTCAGTTTTATAAAACTGACCCAGACTGTACTTTTTATCTTGATTTGTTCCATGCAAGTACTAATCATTTACTAATCATCTCACTTCATCTTCTTCATGTTCCAAACCTAGCTTCTTGTCTTCTTCAACTGTGTCAAACCCAGGCTTTCTGGTGAGTTTTTGTATCAATTCTTCTTACCTTACCAACTCAACCCCCTCTGCTGAGTTCCAGGTTCAGTTACTTCAGTGTCCCTCTCACCACCACCCACTCTCTTTGTCTCATCACCAATCCCTGATTGCCCATCATTCCTGTCATCTGTTTCTTTATGTTTACTCTTGCTCTGTTTCCCGGGGCTGAAGGAAAAGGCAGAGTCACCTGTCAGATAGATGTTTCTTCAACTTGATATTTGATGCTTTGTATATATAAACCTTGGAGTTTTCTAGTGCAGTGAGAAATTTCTTTTTTAGTTTTTTTGTCTAAATCCATTTAATCAGTGAATCCACACTTCAGATGAACTCTTCCATGGAGCTGCAATGTGTGCAAATAAAAGTGACAGTAACAGACAGTAAACCCTCCATAAATACAAAGATATAGTTTACCTCCTGTGCCCAAATAAGGGCTGAAATGATTATGTAACATTTGTGTGCTCTTTTCATAGTCATGTACGTTTACTGCTTTTCATATTATACTTCTGAAACTGAGCTGCCTCTTGTAACTGATGTCAAAAGAAACCTGTCAGCCATCAGGCCTAGAAATAACTTGTAGTTATTAACTTAGCAATTCATGGAGGATAGGGCTGGCTCATTGGAAAAGACCCTGATGCTGGGAAAGGATGAAGGCAAAAGGAGAAGGGGCAGCAGAGGATGAGATGATTAGATAGTAGCACTGACTTCAGTGGACGTGAATTTGAGCAAACTCCGAGAGATGGTGAAGGACAGTGGAGCCTGTTGTACTGTAGTCCGCGGGGTCGTGAAGAGTCGGACACGACTGAACAACAATATCTGTAACTTCAGCTGATTATTTGCATTGCTTGTACCCCACAAGGTTGACTTTGAACTTAAATTTAGTTTCTTGCTTGAAATTTCTTGAGAAAGATTACTCTGTGATCTGATTTTAAAAGAACAATTTGTCTGGCATACCAAGGACAGTAATTAAAGTAGAAGTTGGCCGAGCTTGGCACATCACTATACTTCGAAATTATACTGCCTGTGGGCTTCCCAGATAGCTCAGCGGTTAAAGAATCTGCCTGCATTGCAGGGGACGCAGACAGATGCGAGTTGGAGTCCCCGGGTCAGGAAAATCCCCTTGAGGAGGGCATGGCAACCCCCTCCAGTGTTCCTGCCTGGAGAATTCCATGGGCAGAGGAGCCTGGTGGGCCCGTCCATAAAGTTGCCAAGAGTCGGACATGACTGAAGCGACCGAACACACACATATCCTGCTGGTGAAGGTGTTGTGAATGCAATTGTCACTATAAGTTTATTTATAACTTTAAATAGTCAAGAGTAATTCAAAAGAATATTTTTTATCTGAATTTGAAGAAGGCTTAGAAGAAAACTTTATGATACTGAAGAAGAAAGTGGTATGTAATAGTGTGAATAAGTATATAATATTGAAAATTTTAAACTGTATATTTAATGTAGTAGGATTTTTTTTGAAAGGCTATTACTACAATGATGATGAGTCTTGTAATTAATCAATGTCACCTTATTGTTGAGTAAGCATGGTAAAGTATTGTAAAGCCAAGATAATATCATATGCTTTTTGTTATCTTTCCCTTGGGATTGATTGCACAACTCTCTGTTATGCTGAGATGAAGCCTTGTGTGAGCAGGTATGCCAGAGATAGGATGGGCTGTAACTGAGCTTGGCTTACATGTGTCTGCAGTGATATGCTCACTGATGCAGTGTGGATATACCCAGTGACAGATTGTAATATGTTTAAATAGGTTCAAAGAGATGTCAGGGGAAGCTTTCCTACATAGTGGACACAAAATTGAATTAGCCTTGAACTCCAGGATGATGATTGGATGGATCCAGTGTGATAAAATTTTCATATAACACATTTGGGAATGTGTAATGTTTTCTGTTCCTATTTTTAAAATAATAAAACATAGTTTTAAATATTGACATTTCAAACCAAAAGTTGGTGAACTTCAGGAAGTATCACAGAGAAACACTAGGTGTTGGGGTCCATTGTTTGAAAACTGCTGATACAGTTTTCCCCTCATGTTGGTTGTCCTCCTTTCACCTATTTTCACCTACTCTTAGAAAATGATCCCACATTTACTTTGTCTCTATGTTTACTGTCAACTCTTAGAAGCAGTGTATGAGGGAAGAAAGAAGTACTTTGGAATCAAGGAGAACCTGCTGGGATCCTTGCTCTGTGACTTAACCGTCTTACCGTCATACTCTTTTTAAGCCAGTGTATTAGTTTGCTATGGCTGCTGTAACAAAGTACCCCAAACTGACTGGATTTGACAACAGAAATGCAGTGTCTCACAGTTGTGAAGGCTGGATGTCTAATACCAAGTTGTCAGCGTGTGTGGTTTCCTCTGGGGCTGTGAGAGACTCTCTTTCATGCCCTCCCCAGCTGGTGATTTGCTGGCACACTCTGACTGGTAGACGCCTCACTTTGCTCTCTGCCTTCATCTTCACGTGGCGTTCTCCCTGTGTGCCTGTCTCTATGTTCACATTTCCTTTTTATTTCCAGGGACACCAGTCATATAGGGTTAGGGACCACTCTAATGAGCTCATTTTAACTTGTTCACCTCTGTAAAGATCACATTATGAAGTACTGGGGGTTAGGATTCAACTCTTAACAGTAACAATCTTCAGGAACAGAAAGAGGCAGGGAAGCAGTCTGAAGCTGTAAAGTATAATACATGTAGAAGGTTATATTAATTATAAAATTTTTCATCTGTGGTGGAACACAAGTAACATAGGAACAGTGCAAAGTATGTCAAGTGATATGATATGGGAACTGTCAAGAAGGGTCAGAATAAAAGGGACTGATTGCTCTTGAGTAGACTGCAGAACGACTTTCCATTTATGAAGTTTTGATACATCTCCACTGAGAATAAATAGAGTGAAAGCCAGACCAGGCATTAGAATGTTTTGGTAATGAAGAGTGTTAAAAATGAAAACATTTTTAGAGCAGAATTCAGTAATTTTGGCTGGAAGTTTTAAGATTGTTGGCTTTAAGTAATGATTAAGAATGGGGGCATAACTATTATTAAAAGAATGGCCGGTGGAAAACTATTGACACCCTCAAGTTTCCATTTCTTTTATCATCGACTTGAAACATATTTTCACATTTTTTCATTTTTAATACATTTGACCAGGAGTAATGACTGGGCAACACCTATTTGCAGTCATATCAGTGTCCTAACATGGGCTATAAATATCAGGTTTGAGTAACTAGTTAACACATTAATTTATTCAGCTTTTGTAATCACTGCCTTAGGCACTGGACAAGACAATGAAGATATATGTACATATGTACATATGAAGATATATGTACATATGTATGATATGTACATTAATGTGGTAATATAAATTTAACAATTTAAAAATAATTGACAGTTATGTGCATACTTCGTAGTAGGTACAGGGTATGTAGCAGTAAAAAAAAAAAAAAGGTGTTTGCCCTTGGGGAGTTTACAATCTAGTGAGTTTGGAGACATGATAGATTGGCAGACAAGAAAATAGACAATTAGTAACAGCTCAGGTAGAGGAAGTATGGAGGCAAATGGAGCACATGGGAGGAAAATTAAATGAATTATGTATATGAGCCATTCCCATACATAGTTCACATGAAATTATTTCAATACATTTGAGATTTTTGGGAAATAGAGGTTGAGTTTTATTTTGAGATAGTTGTTAATTTTTCTCCAGTGTCACCTATTATTTGGTTGATGTTGGAATAAAAACAAAAAAAAAATACTGTTTCAAATTATGGAAATAGACTCCTTTAAAAAATTAAGAGCCACCTTGTTATCAATGGCTTCATCCACTGGGAGCTCCTGCAGAGTTCAAAAAGAAGAGAATTTGACTTGATGTTTATTTTGAAGTTCTTTTTCCTAAAGTGTGTCTACAAGCAAAAGATTATGACATTTTGAAGTCACAATAATTATTAAATGCCTATAAAATGATTTTCACTAAACTATCAACATTTGTGTTATGATTTCTATTTTTAAGGACCTGTTTGCAAAGGTGACTGTTTTGAACTGTTAAATTGTTTATTAGGTTCAGTTACTGATTCAGTCATCCATTATCCTGTTTTTTGCTGTTGGGGAGAAAAGTAATAGGATATTTTGTGAGTCTTTATTTCCTTAGATAAATGAAAGAAAGAAAGATGAAGTGAAGGGGATTTAAAGTAAGGCTCTTGCAGTAAAGTCTTATTTCCATGATAAACCTTGAACTAGTGGCTGTCTCTGTTGTCAGCTTTTGTCTGGCTTCTTTTTTTCTGAGGTTCACAGTTGGGATGAGTGAGGGTTCAGCCACAACTGTTCTCTTCTTACACCTCTTAGGAATTTTACTGTCAGTGCTCCTTTACTCTAAGTAATATCAAGGCTCTAAGCAAATGAAAAATAACATTAGCATTGCTCCACAACCTCAGGAACAGGATCTGAAACGTAAATCCTGAGTCATACAGAGTAGAGGAACAGGATCTGAAACGTAAATCCTGAGTCATACAGTGTATCTACACACTCCCCACCTCGCCAAAGCAGGGAGAAAAGAAGATGCTAAATTTATCTTTCAATATGTAATTTGTGATTAGTTTTTTAGAGGGTGAAATAATAACATTGGAAGATACTAAAGGGTTAATATGCCACCAATCACCAAATTTCATATATAGTTTGAAGACGGGAAATCATCTGCAGCTGGGATGTCTGTATACAATGCCATATGGCTGTTTGAATCCTTCTAAAAGTAACAGTAGGATAACAGTATAGCAGAGCATACAGTTTAAACAAATTAGAGTGAAGAGAAGGTTAAGATAAATGAGAAAAATTCTAGAATTTGACCAAGTATTTATCTGGCTAAGGAATTCCAAGTGGAACCCAAGAGACCAGCTTCATCATGATTAAATTAAAAATCATCAGCTTTGTCTTCCTCATGTATCGTGTTTGAATATTACCCTTGGAGGATTGCATCTTAACCACCTTCATCTTAAAACATTTCTGAAGTTGCCACCAAGCTCCATTTCACAATTCCATCTATCAAGCAAAATAAAGAAGTAAACATCCTCAAACTATGTTGGGTGGAATTATAGTGCATTTAAAAAATTTTGGGGAAAAAGGTTGCTTTGAGGCAGTAACTGGCAAGCAGATGTCACAGAGGATTTAATAAGTAGTGATTTTTTTGTGTGTGTGTACACATGGTAAGGGATCATTAACTAATTTGGAGGTTGAAGGTCGTGAATCTAGCACGTGATTTGCCTATAGCGGCTCATACCAAACAGATCCGTAACTCTACATCCCAGAGCCTCTCAGGATTTCTGTCTCCAAGAGAGGAAAGTCATTTCCATATTGTGAAAAAGACTTTAGCAGAGAAGTATCAAATAGCCTTGAATCCAGATGTTGAATTAATTCTAGAATGACAAGCGTGCCTCTAAAAGATGTGGGTTTTTAGTTGCTGAAGGATGGACAAGCCTGTTAGAGAGTGTTTACTTTGGGTCCTAGTGATGGTATCTGAACAAACTAGGTAAACAAAGAAGTTTAGTAAGGGATTCAGAGTTCTAGAAAAAAGAGAATATCAAATAAGTGGGATAATATTAATATAATGCAAATACCAGTTAATATATCATGTGTGTTGTTCAGTTGCTAAGTCATGTCCTATTCCTTGCTACCCCATGGACTGCAGCATGGCAGGCTTCCCTGTCCTTCACTATTTCCCGGAGTTTGCTCAAGTTCATGTCCATTGAGTTGGTGATGCCATCCAATTATCTCATTTTCTATTGCCCCCTTCTTCTGCCCTCAATCTTTCCTAGCATCAGGGTCTATTCCATTGAGTTGGCTCTTTGCATCAGGTGGCCAAAGTATTGGAGCTTCAGCTTCAGCATCAGTCCTTCCAGTGAATTCAGCGTTGATTTCCTTTAGGATTGACTGGTTGGATCTCCTTGCAGTCCAAGAGACTCTCAAGAGTCTTCTCTNAGTTGGCTCTTTGCATCAGGTGGCCAAAGTATTGGAGCTTCAGCTTCAGCATCAGTCCTTCCAGTGAATTCAGCGTTGATTTCCTTTAGGATTGACTGGTTGGATCTCCTTGCAGTCCAAGAGACTCTCAAGAGTCTTCTCTAGCACCACAATTTGAAAGCATCAGTTCTTCAGTGCTCAGCCTTCTTTGTGATCTGACCCTCACATCTGTACATGACTACTGAAGAAAACATAGCTTTGACTGTACAGAACTTTGTCAATAAATAGATGTCTTTGCTTTTTAATACTGTTTAGATTTGTCATAGCTTTTCTTCTCAAGAGTAGGTATCTTTTAATTTTGTGTCTGCAGTCACCATCTGCAGTGATTTTGGTAGCTTAAGAAAATAAAATATGTCACTGCTTCCACATTTTCCCCATCTATTTGCCTGAAGTGATGGGACCAGATGCCATGATCTTCATTTTTTGAATGTTGAATTTTATGTGAAGAGTAGTGAAGTGAAATATATTTTGTTCCTACCTTAGAAAATGATAGAGAACTCACTTTCCTTCTTTCCCAGTTACCACTGGGCGTGCTTGAAATTGCCTTCCTGCTCTGTTTGCTAGTATAGAATTGTCTAAAACAACAGTAATACTGGTGAAGTTCTGATAGTTGCACAAGTTTCTCTGTAATTTTTACGAATGCCAGCTAGTAATCCAGTGGCATTTCTACTGTAAAATCCAAAGGCCAGTCCATTTCCTTTCGTCCTTATTATCTTGGTTTCAAATATATTTCTTTTTGCCAATGGAAATAAAAATTAGCAATCAGAGAGCAATGTTATCACTTGTCTGTCTTGGTTAGTAAATGGCTCCTGAAAGTGAACTCATAGGCGATGCCGCAATTTTATAGGACAGTTAATCATCCTATCTTTCTAGCCAGTTGTTGCAGCTACAATCAGTTCTGGGTCTCTGATTTTTGGCTTCATGCCAAGATAGAATAAAAACTAAAATCATGAAACAATACTCTGAGGCTGCTCTTCTGAGCCAATACAGTCTTGGCTATATATATGTTTTTTGTAGTATTGCTTATTATCCCTCAGTTGCTTGAGTCCCTGAAATCCAGCATTTGTGAATGAATTAAGTATAGCTGTTACATGTGGTCTTTTTATGCCAATGCTACTCATTCCTCAGTTTCTTCAGTGTACTGTCATCATTCTCACTTTTTCTGTGTTCATAGTATTATAGTTGCAGCAATTAATTGCTTTGCTTCTGGGACTCAGGCAATAATTTATATATCTCATGTTGGGTGTTGCCAATCCTTGGATCCATTTATGGGCTTTGCATAGTCTTAATCACTTAAGAGGTGGCAAGAATACATGGAAGAACTGTACAAGAAAGATCTTCATGACCCAGATAATCATGATAATGTGATCACTAATCTAGAGCCAGATATCTTGGAATGTGAAGTCAAGTGGGCCTTAGGAAGCATCACTACGAACAAAGCTAGTGGAGGTGATGGAATTCCAGTTGAGCTGTTTCAAATCCTGAAAGATGATGCTGTTAGAGTGCTGCACTCAATATG
>SJYV01022707.1:839287-870124 GCA_006410875.1 Neotragus pygmaeus
CTTTGGAAGGAATGATGCTAAAGCTGAAACTCCAGTCCTTTGGCCACCTCATGCGAAGAGTTTACTCATTGGAAAAGGCTCTGATGCTGGGAGGGATTGAGGGCAGGAGGAGAAGGGGACAACCGGGGATGAGATGGCTGGATGGCATCATGGACTCGATGGACATGAGTCTGAGTGAACTCCGGGAGATGGTGATGAACAGGGCGGCCTGGTGTGCTGCGATTCATGGGGTCGCAGAGTCAGACATGACTGAGCGACTGAACTGAACTGAATCACTTGTAGCAGCTACCCAGGCACTGACGAATGAAAGGGTTTAGAATGTCAAAGTCACCATAATAAATTTCTGCATTTTACCAATTTTAGGAGTGAAAATGAAACATTTGGGAAAACTTTCCAAAATCCACACTGACAATTGATTTCTTTATAGCAGCTTTGTTCGTCTTAATACCAGCTTTTTTGAGATAGAATTCACATGCCAAAAAATTAACTCAAAGTATACAAGTCAATGTTTTTTGAAGAGAGGTGTAACTATCACTGTAGCTAATTTTAGAATGCAGGGTATGAGGGCTCTCATTTTTCCACATCTTTTTCAGTACTTATCGTTATCTGTCTTTTAGATTATAGCCATTCTGATGGTTATGAAGTAGAATCTCGTTGTGGTTTTGACTTGCATTTCTCTAGCGGCTAATGAAGTTGAACATCTTTTCATATGCTTTTGGGTGTTCTTATATCTCTTTTGGAGAAATGTCTATTCAGATCCTTTGCCCGTTTATAAATTGGGTTGTCTTTTTATGATTGAGTTATGAGTTCCTTATATATTCTACATACAGATCTCTTATTGGATATATGATCTGCAAAAAATTTCTCCCATTCTTTGGATTATTTTTTCCACTTCCTTGATGGTCTGCTTTGAGGCATAAATCTTCTATAATTTGATGATGTCTAATCTATTGATTTTTTTTTCTGTTGTTGCTTATGCTTTTCATATCATACCTAAGGGATATATTTTTTTTCCCTAGAATTAGTCCTAATATGGTAAATTTGGTACAAGTGTAGGCTTTGGTATCACAGTCCTGTTTTGAAATTCTAACTTTGCTCTGGATAAATGATTTAAGCTCCTTCAGCCTGTTATTCATCTGTAAAATGCAGATAATACTAGGATTTAACTGTTGGATCATTGTGGGGATCAGATGAAATATTGAATGTGAAATACTTAGAATTTTACAGAATTACATTAATAGTCTACTAATGTTAGCTATTACTTTTGTTATAGTCCCAATAATAAACTCTAGTGCTCTGGAAATTAAAGCCATGTAGATTCTATGAAGAAGCAATATAATAATGTATAGCTATAATATTTTATGAACAACATTGAATTTGACCCCCATGAAAACCAAGTAGTCATAGTTGTTATTTCCAGTAGGAGCTGCAGCTAACAGATCTTAATAAGAGTTTTTTCAAGGTCACATGACTGGGAAATAATAGAGTTAAAACTTAAAATTTTCTTCTTAAAATCACTATTTCAATTTTTTCAGAATAGATTTGTAGTAGAAATTAAGTGGAGTTTTTTTAGTCTTCATGATAGTTTTACCTTAGACAGTTATATCAGCAAAGAAATGAAAGTAATTTTATGGGAATTAAAATTGATAGTGAAAATTATGTGAAAATCATGGAGTTAAGGCATATTTGACTAGAAAGTTTATTTGCATAGATAGCCATAGTGAGTACTAATTATATATGCCTTCTTCTTTAATTAAAAAGAACTTCCTTCTTATCTCAAGTTATACATACTTACCGTTAGACATTACTGAATATGCTGCTGCTGCTGCTAAGTCACTTCAGTCGTATCCGACTCTGTGTGACCCCATAGATGGCAGCCCACCAGGCTCCCTCATTCCTGGGATTTTCCAGGCAAGAATACTGGAGTGGGTTGCCATTTCTTTCTCCAATTACTGAATATAAATAAGCAAAAAGAAAGTATTTTTTCTAGATGTTTTCTTAATATGCTTGCATTCCTGATACGTTTATATTTAGAAGCNTCATTCCTGGGATTTTCCAGGCAAGAATACTGGAGTGGGTTGCCATTTCTTTCTCCAATTACTGAATATAAATAAGCAAAAAGAAAGTATTTTTTCTAGATGTTTTCTTAATATGCTTGCATTCCTGATACGTTTATATTTAGAAGCATCTTATAAAATGGGCCTATCAATTTTCTGTATAAGTTTAGGTTCATTCGGCATGAAGTTAAATTGATTTGTATCATGGCTTTAAATTCTAGGCCTCTGGAAGATTTTTCAGATTGGTTTGTAGGCTTTTGTTGAGCAGCAAATAATCATCTTTCCAAATCTTCTAAAATTCATTGACTACATTTATTTACTGTTAACTCATCTACAGAAAGAAAAAGAATTTCTATAGTTCTATTGGTAAAGTAGGAGCCTCATGAGAAATTAACTCTCAAACACAAAAATAGCTTGTTTAGCAAGCAAGAAGGCAAACACTGTTTAATTACCTTGTGGTATCAGAGGACAGAGACTCACTGACTTGACCTGCACCCCAGTGCTGCAGCTGTGAGGTACATTCTTGAAACCTACAAGTTTTATATAGGACTTTTGAGAGCTAGATGCCATTACTTTCTCAAGGTTTATCTTTACTAAAATTCATTGAGGAAAAATAAATCTGACACAAATATCCCTGGATCTAAGTTGGTTAAACAGTTGTGACATTTGAAGTGTTGTTTACATGAATTGAAAACAATATCATTGTAGAGATGAAATGACTTTTAGTCGGGAACCACTTCTTCCCATCATAGCCATTTTTCAAAAAGCTAAAGCAAACTGGCAGAATGTGCTGCAGAAATTTGAGATTTATTGTTACAGTCTATTCAAATGATGCCCTTCCTTTCCTCTTCCTAAACTTGAGCGTTTTCTTTAGTTAGGACTATCCAACTTATTTGAGGGATTTCAAACCATGGTGAATACACTGGGTGAGGAGAAAACCTCTAGTGTATTTAAATTTGTCTATACTAAGCAGTTTACAATAATTTCTATTAGTTCCTCAAGTATTATTTCATGCAGAAAGGAAAAAGTCTTCATTATTTGAGTTTATCGATTTATCAGTATTTGGGAGATGTGTCATGGAACCATGGATTTGAATTTGCTGTTTATTTCACTTGGCTATATAAATCAAAAGTAATGTTACATAATGTAGAGACATGATTGTTTTATACAAACAAAATCATCTTAAACTTAAAAGATCTGATACTTGACCTTCATCTTAAATTATAGCAGATGAAAATGTCAGTTGCCTCTGGTGGAGTAATAAAGCCAAATGTCAAATGGGAAGGTGATTATAAGCTTTAATTATGTGGTTTTCAGGGATAGGTTTCTTGAAAAATCAAGGCTTTAATAGTGTCTATAATTGGAAAATTCTTTTCATCATAAGGGAGTACAAGTAACTCTACATCTGTGCAAAAATCAGAAATTTTGTTCTAAGAAGTGAAACTAAATATAGTTTCATTGTGTGTGTATATATTTTTTTAAATCAAGTGATTGTTTTTTTTTCCATAATAAAACCTGAAGTCTCTTATTAAATGTGCAATGGGTCTGGGTGCTAGACTTTTATTTTTTATGTTGGTCTATGCTCAAAATTCTCCAAGCCAGGCTTCAGCAATACATGAACTGTGAACTTCCAGATGTACAAGCTGGATTTAAAAAAGGCAGAGGAACCAGAGATCAAATTGCCAACATCCGCTGAATCAAGGAAAAAGCAAGAGTTCCAGAAAAACATCTATTTCTGCTTTATTGACTATGCCAAAGCCTTTGACTGTGTGGATCACAATAAACTATGGAAAATTCTGAACGAGATGGGAATACTAAACCACCTGACCTGCCTCTTGAGAAACCTATATGCAGGTCAGGAAGCAACAGTTAGAACTGGCCATGGAACAACAGACTGGTTCCAAATAGGAAAAGGAGTATGTCAAGGCTGTATATTGTCACCTTGTTTATTTAACTTATATACAGAGTACATCATAAGAAACACTGGGCTGGAGGAAGAACAAGCTGGAATCAAGATTGCCAGGAGAAGTATCAGTAACCTCAGATATGCAGATGACAACACCCTTATGGCAGAAAGGGAAGGGGAACTAAAAAGCCTGTTGATGAAAGTGAAAGAGAAGAGCAAAAAAGTTGGCTTAAATCTCAACATTCAGAAAACTAAGATTATGGCATCTGGTCCCATCACTTCATGGCAAATACATGGGGAAACACTGGAAACAGAGTCAGACTTTACCTTTTGGGCTCCAAAATCACTGCAGATGGTGATTGCAGCCATAAAATTAAAAGATGTTTACTCCTTGGAAGGAAAGTTATGACCAACCTGGATAGCATATTGAAAAGAAGAGACATTACTTTGCCAACAAAGGTCCGTTTAGCCAAGGCTATAGTTTTTCCAGTGGTCATGTATGGATGCGAGAGTTGNGACAGAGGATGAGATGGCTGGATGGCATCACTGACTCGATGGACGTGAGTCTGAGTGAACTCCGGGAGTTGGTGATGGACAGGGTTGCCTGGCATGCTGCGATTCATGGGGTCGCAAAGAGTCAGACATGACTGAGCGACTGAACTGAACTGAAAACTTTAGGATATAAAGAACTGTATACCTTAAGAATCTCTGCTACCCTGTAATTAATGATTAGTGAGTTTCTGTTAGAAATAGCAAAAACTTTGGAAACTATCACAGTTACGAACTTCAATTTATAAATCCGTTTTCAATATGTAGTTACAGGTTATGAATAAAAAAGGATAAGATCAGTTAGAGGTGAGGGGAAGGGATGGTGAGAGCAAGTTTGAGGAAGATGAGGAAGAACAGGGTTTATTGCTTTTGGTTATTACAGATGTACCTGCCCTACTATTATGAAACACTTGCATGTTCATTCATGTTTTAATGGAAGAAATATTGAAGTAGGTATCCTGAGTTGCCATCCTGAATTCTATCCAAGTATGTTGATCATACTCAAGGTCATTCAAGAGAAACAGTGACTGGAGTTTTACAGTATCTAATATTTCATTGAGTGTCTAGATATAGATAACTGGGACTTTTTGTTTGCTTGTTTTTATTTTTATTTCTAGGATTGGTTTGAGGTAGTAGTCAGGGAGACCTCCATGATGGAGCAGAGATTTTGTTTAGTTGTTTTTGGCTTAATCTCACAAAATAAGTTCTTTCAGTTAACTGGTGATTGATTACCAGGCAGCCTAAGGTTAATTGATTTTAGGTTTCATAATTAACTTTAAGTTTTTATTTCAGGTTGTGAATATAGGTTTACTGTAATGAATCTGTCAGAAACACTAAACTGTATTAATCATTAATGACTAACTCTTAATACTATTGAATATGTTCAATTTGATGGTGCTGGGCTTTGGAGCTCTTTATAATCAAGACTAGAGGTCATGTTATAATATATGTATTAAAATTGGCACAGATAACACAAGGAAGCTTTTTATAAACATAGCCCTCAAATTGTGTTACTTTAAAATGAGCTAGAAACTCATTTATGGAATTGGTGATCTGGTCTTAGATATGGACCAAAAGATGTATGTTTATGAGTTTTTAAAAGAAAAAATTTGTTTTTAAACTTCCTGCAAATGTCTATTGTATTATAATATTTACAGTTAGTGAGATTCTCTTTATTTGTAAATTTAGTTTCATATTTTAACAATTTTAAACATACTTAAAATTCAAGTTTTAGTAATGGAGTATATTTTTCTCTTCTAAATTTTCCATTTTTTGCTGTTGTTGTTTAGTCACTCAGTCTATCCAACGCTTTTGAGACCTCATGGATTGCAGCCCACCAGGCTCCTCTGTCCCTGGGGTTTTCTGGGTAAGATTAGAGGAGTGGGTTGCCATTTCCTTCTCCACGGGATCTTCCTGACCCAGAGATTGAACCCGCGAGGTCAAGTTGGCCCTTTTCTGGTTGAGCTGACTGTTAAATTTTCAGGAACTTCATGAGCTGGTTGTTAAGCACTAGTATTAAAAATTAATTGAAATAAATTATGTTAAATAAAGATAATAAAAACTCGAAAGTTATTGCTGCCTATTGAGGTTAGTTGATTGTATCTGAATGGTAATCACACTATATTATGATATGCAACTGTGTATCTCTTCCCAACTTGGTGTTCAGTGACTTCACATCTGATGGCTTGAAAGTGGTCATGTTGGGAGTATTTACAACACAAGAAACTGGCTAATGCCATAAGTCACCTTTTGTTTTTCTGAGGAAGGCATGGGTAAAGACATGCTAGCACACCATATCATTGCCTGCAGTTTGCTAGCTTTTGATTTCCCTGCTGCTAGACCCTCCTTCTAGTACTCTGTCCGGAATAACCCACCAAGCTTAGTTTTCCTAGACAATAAAAGCTGAACATGGTAAAGGAAGGGATGATGTCAGAAGCATGTGGTAAAATATAGTTTTTGCCATTTAGTAACACAAATTTAGCATCTTTGAGCCTCCGTTCCTTTATGCTTAAAGTAAAGCAATCATCTCTTTTTGTTCTGCCTACCTATCAAGACTTTCAAATTAAAATGACAATATGCTAGTGTTTGTTAACGTGCTGTACACACATAATTTTTTTAATTAGTGGTAAAAACTTACTTTACCTTTTCACTTATTGATTTAGTTTACAAAGGCTTATAACTAACAGCATAGAGTTTATAGCCTAAAATTGCTGCCCCAGATTTTTCACACTCTCACTGACCCCTGTATCAGCAAATGTGGCTCCAGTGCTTATGTTGGCTACTGGATGGCAAGTGCCAGGTGGATGTGCCAACCGTCTCTCAGACAATGCCCACTGTAGATGCTATATGATCATGGGACTTCTTTACTGTGTTCAGACTGTCCTCAATATTTTCATTCTTGTTCTCTTTGAAAAACTGCCAGTGGATCACAATGGGCAATAAAGATGAACCTTACTATCATCCTTTGTTGAGATTTGAAGGCTCTTGTTAAGATGCAAACATTGCAAGTAAAAAGGAAAAAAACCTGACATATTAAGCCATTGTCACTTGTTGATATATTGGTCAGAAATGGTTGGTAAAACTCCTGAGCCTTTGAGCTGGGTTGTAATTCAGTTGAATTTTAAGGAAGGACAAGTTGTAGATACGCTGGGACACAGGGAAGGGGTGAAGACCAGGCAAGTGTAAACAAGAATCTGGACCCGCTAGGTGGGAGTGGTGAAGGCAGGCACGAGAGCCTTTTTCAGTTTTGCTCTGAAACAATGTCAAAATGTTTGCATTTGGCGTAGCATTTCCTCTTTTTATTCAGAATGAGTAAATGAGTATTTATTTGCTAGAATACTTTTCTGTCATGAGTTTATTTGACCTCTCAGATACTGCTAAAAACACTCTCTTGATTTTTGGTGGGTGACATGCCTTGATGTATTACCAAATTCTCAGTGACACCAAACTTTAGAACTCTCTGAAGAAAGATAGTAAGAGTAAAACCATATGTTGCTTCTGCCGCTGCTGTTAAGTCGCTTCAGCTATGTCCAACTCTGTGCGACCCCATAGATGGCAGCCCACCAGGCTCCCCCGTCCCTGTGATTATCCAGGCAAGAACACTGGAGTGAGTTGCCATTTCCTTCTCCAATGCATGAAAGTGGAAAGTGAGAGAGAAGTTGCTCAGTTGGGTCTGACTCTTAGAAAGCCCATGGACTGCAGCCTACTAGGCTCCTCCGTCCATGTGATTTTGAAAATCACTAATTCCAACTTCAATTCATTTTGTTAATAAATACATGACATTGCACATGAGAAAGATCTCATTTGCTCAAAAACTTTCATTTGGAAGTCTCTTTTTGTACATAATTTCTTTAACAATTCTCCTGCCCCTCCCTCTTTCCTCTTTGTTTTCCCTTTGATTTGTTTTTAGATTTTCTCGCCTCTGTGAAGATTGTTGTTGTTTATTTGCTAGATTGTGTCTAACTGTTTGCAACCCCATGGACTGTAGCCCATCAGGTTCCTCTGTCCATTGGGTTCCTCAGACAAGAAGAGTAGAGTGAGTTTCCATTTCCTTCTCCAGGGAATCTTCTCCACCCAGGGATTAAACCCACATCTCCTGCATTGGCAGGCAGATTCTTTACCACTGAGCCACCTGGAAAGCCTCTTTGTGAAGATTATTTTGCCTTATTCACAATAGTTAGAAACAGTGCATTTGAAAATAACTTCAGTATCCTGCCTAATCATTTACCAGGTCAGCTTCCATCGTAAATTGTTATTTATTAGATATGCAGCAGGCCGAAGTGCGTAACTGTTGTGAGATGAGGAGACAAAACACAAGAAAATTATGATCCCCACCCTCATTCAGGGGTGATGATTAAGTCAACAAATTGACACACACTACTCATTAGCCCTCCAGCTATAGTTAGTTCATTCCACAAATAGCACATTGCTGAGGATTGTGTACTATGATATGTCGGGTGTTGTTTGAGGGTCTGTCTTATCATTCATAAATCATTTTGTAGAGGCTGGACTTCAGCAAACTATAAACTTTTAATATCTGGTTATTTTAGGGAAATTTCTTCCCACCTCTCTCGTTCCCACCCTTCCTTTTATATTTTTATAATTTTAGTATAGAATGTTTAGTAGTTTTCTTTTTTTTTCCTCTCTGGGAATGTTTCTACCACAATTCCTAATCCTTTTAGAAAAAGCTATAGTCATGTCAGTTCAGAGGTGTTGATGTTTTATACAGTTGAGTTATGTGAGATATGAATCTCTGATATTCATAGAAGATGCCTTACTTTATTCACATATTTATGTGCTGCTCTTTTCCACATGCTAGAAAATTTGAAACTTTATCTGATTTCAAGTCTACATTGGAGATCAAGTTAACAGTTATATCTGTTTCTCCTCTCTTTATTTTAGCTGGACCAGACCAATTTTGAAGAAAGGATACAGACAGCGCTTGGAATTGTCAGACATATACCATATCTCTTCTTCTGATTCTGCTGACAATCTATCTGAAAAATTGGAAAGGTGTGTCCACGAACATTGTTTATTAATTGAAGAGAGAAATTAATACTATTAGAGACTAGAGAACTACTATTGGAGGGCCTAATTCTTAAAATGGAGTATTTATAATAGGAACATCCTATTTTCTTGATGAAGTCTTGATCAATTAAGAATTAACCATAGAAGGGATGAAAGAAAATCATTTCCCTGAGAAAATATCTTTTTTTTTTTGAAAAATACATATTTGAATTCTGAGAAACTGTCTGTCACTTAAAGAACATTAAGTAGATTTTGTGAAGACCAGAATAACAACTTTATGAAGCAAGTTGTGTATATTTGTCTCTAGAATCTTAAATCGTGAATACAGATATGCATACTCGGAAATCTTAGGGTAAAGGCAGTTGGATGTCAAGGATATGTAGAAGTTTCATATTTTTGAGCACATAGTGAATGCCAAGTATGGTATCTCCTCTCAGCCTCTCTGGAAGGAAAGTATCATTATGTCTGTCTTATAGAAGAGCAAATTGAGGCTCAGAGAGATAAATTTTCCAGTTAATAAATGGCTGAGCTCTGGTTCAAACTCAGGTCCATACTCCCAGCTTCCCCAAAAGCAGTGCTTTGCATTGTAAAGAAGTCTTCTTTTTAAAGAGTATTGGTTACAATCCTTTTGATTGCCGGTGACAGGAATCCAATCAAGTAGCTTAAGTAAATGAAAAGAGGAAATGTATTGACTCCTGTAGTCTATCTGTGTAAAAGTTTAGGGAGAAAACTGCTGTTAGGGACTCAGTGGAACCAGGAACTGGTTTTATTGTCTCAGATCGGCTTCCTCCATGCAGTGGGTCCTCAGAACGCTTTGCTCATGTCTTTTCTCCAAAAGGAAAGAGTCTTTTCTCCAAAAGTGAGGAATCCCAGAAACTTTTGAGTCACATGCTCACTTCTTGGATCAACAACAGTCTATGAATGAGCTGGGCAGGGTCTTGTGCCAGCAGTATAGGATTTGATACCAGATGAGGGGAAAGAGAAGAGGGAGTTGGCAAAAAAGAGAAGCAACTACTTTTTAACAGCACCAAAATAAAATAGTCGAGTAGACTTATAATTTGTTTATTTTCATTAAACTCACTGAATTTCTTTTGAAGTTTCAAGGCAAATAAGTTTAGCCTTATTATTTCTTGGTTTTATCCAAAGAATTAGGATAATGGAAGTAGCAGATTCACATTTCCAAGATCAAGCACCAGCTTCTATTATTGAGCACTTAGTGTATGTGTCATTAAGGCAGTATTACTTTTGTTTTTTGTTTTTGTTTGGTTTGTTCTGGTTATGATAAATAGAATAAAGTCTAGAATGGAGTCTGCTATATATAGCTGTCCCTTGGTAAATCCCCTATGGATACCAAACTTTATGGATGCTCAAGTCCCTTATACCAAATGTTATATTATTTGCATATAACCTACATATATTCACTTTAAATATTTTAAATATCTCTAGATTACTTATAATGCTTAATACAATGTGAATGTTATGTAATAGTTGCCAGCACATGAAAAATTAAAGTTTTGCTCTTTGGAACTTTCTGAAAAATTTTTTTTGGTGATTATTTTCCTTCTCCAGTTGGTTGAATCTACAGATGTGGAACCTGAAGACATGAAGGGTCAGTTTTAGTAGGTGCCCAGTAAATATTTGTTGAATGAATAAATGATGATTGAATGTGAAATGGCTGACATTATGCAAAAACCTGTAACACTGCTGCAGGGATAAAATATATAAACATAATACATTGTAGTGATATCAGCAAGTTCAAAATAATCTAGTAGATTGTGAATATCTAAGGTCTAAATGGATGCTGAACAAAAGATTAATCACAGTAGGACTAGGCTACTCAAAACCTGTTATACCTGAATTTGTAGTATTATCTGGTCTAACACTTTTTTCTCCTCAGTTTTCATTGTCTCCGTATCAGATGTACCCACTTTGTTCCAATTCAACAGCTCTGTGCCAGCATAAGTCCATAAACTCTATTAATATTTTTGTCTTTGATGGGTATTTCTTCTTCCTTCTCTTATTTCTTTTTGAAAGATAAAAGTTGTTATTTACAGTTTATTCAAACATTTTGGAAGAGTGACATACACTTACGGTACTTTGTACCTTTCAGTTCAGTTCAGTCACTCAGTCGTGTCCAACTCTTTGCGTCCCCATGAACCGCAGCACACCAGGCCTCCCTGTCCATCACCACCTCCCGGAGTTCACTCAAACTCATGTCCATCGAGTTGGTGATGCCATCCAGCCATCTCATCCTCGGTCGTCCCCTTCTCCTCCTGCCCCCAATCCCTCCCAGCATCAGGGTCTTTTCCAATGAGTCAGCTCTTTGCATCAGGCGGCCAAAATATTGGAGTTTCAGCTTCAACATCAGTCCTTCCAATGAACACCCAGGACTGATTTCCTTTAGGATGGACTGGTTGGATCTTCTTGCAGTCCAAGGGACTCTGAAGAGTCTTCTCCAACACCACACTCCAAAAGCATCAATTCTTTGGCACTCAGCCTTCTTCACAGTCCAACTCTCACATCCATACATGACCACTGGAAAAACCATAGCCTTGACTAGACAGACCTTTGTTGACAAAGTAATGTCTCTGCTTTTGAATATACTATCTAGGTTGGGCATAACTTTCCTTCCAAGGAGTAAGTGTCTTAATTTCATGGCTGCATTCACCATCTACAGTTATTTTGGAGCCCCCCAAAATAAAGTCACCTACTGTTTCCACTTCACCCTTGGAAAGTGACCCTGCCTCATATTTCAGAAACTGATTTGTGACAAAAGCCCTCAGGCAGTTACCCTGCTGTTGAAGTAACTTGGTCCATCTGGCTCAGTTTGTGACCTTGAATTTGAACCCTGTGTATCCCTCCTGTGTGCAAACCACACATCCATTTCATGATTATAACTCAGCTACGTACTTGCTAAGTATAAAATTTCTTCCCTTGTGATTCAGCTCTTGGTGTTCAGAATGCTTACTAGGTCTGTTGTGGTGCTGTGGGCACCACAGCATCTACCTTCACTGCCAATTCCTTCAGGTTCCAGTAGTACAAGTCCCATTCCCTAAAATAAAATTCTCCAGCTTGGTTTTCCCCATCAGATCACTACCCCATTCTTTTTTTTTTTTTAAATTTTTTTCATTGTTAATGTTTCCTCTGCTTTCCTTGTTTCTCCACTTCTTCTCCTTTCCTTTACATCCCAGCTCCCTGACTATGGTTTTTATGTTTACCATGTTATTAAAATGATGTTGACCATGTTCACCAGAGGTCTCTTAATATCAAATATAATGACATCTTCCTACCATGACTTCAGGTTGACCACTTCTTTCCACCTTGAAACCGTTCCTTTGGTTTATGTACCACCTCTCTTCCTGGTTTTCTCATCTGACTCATTATTCCTTTAAAAGAGGCAGATTCCGCTTCCATATTTCGCTTCTTACCCTGTTGTGAATCACTGCATGACATGAAAAGGGAGGCAGGTACTGTGTGTGAGTAAAGAGTGGAAAGAGTGTGAGCAGATAGATGGATGGCATAGAGTCCAGGCATGATAGATAGTAAGCTTCTCAGGAAAGCCAGTGTCCATGTACAAATGCCCATGATTGCCAAATCTGCCTTCATATCTCAGATGTGTGAGCTTCCTTTGGAATAATTTAGAACATCTCTAGTAAAGGTAGATGAATAGTAATGAGAATTTGTTGTTCAGTTGCATCTGACTCTTTTGCAACCCCATGGATTGTAACACACCAGGCTCCTCTGTCCATGAGATTTCCCAGGCAAGAATACTGGAGTGAGTTGCCATTTCCTTCCCCAGGGGTTATTCCCAACCCAGGGATTGAACTCGAGTCTCCAGCTTTGGCAGGCAGGTTGTCTACCATTGAGCTACTAGAGAAAGCCAGTGATGAGAATATCTTTTGAAAAAATGCAGAATCTTTATATAGTTCTTTCCTGTGAAACTTCTCATCTCTGTACAGTATAAAAAGGAAGATGAAGGGTAACATTTAGGGATATTTTATCCACTTGGAAAGAAGAGGTTTTTATTAACAGAAAGTAATGGCAAAACCTTAACTATAATCAGGTTATGGATGTATAGTATTTAAAGAAAAAGCAACATTTATTTAATACCAACCATTTTTCTTACTTTTAAATTTCTGTTCTACCAGAAAATACAGAATTTGATTCTATCCCAATTTTCCAAAGACTTTTATTTGAAAGTGACATTCAATGATATTTGCTCTATACTCCTACATTTAAAAACAAAGTCCAAATAATAAGTTTTTCTAATATTAAATCACAGAAAAGTTCACCTGACTTTTAATCTTGTTTTTGGTTTTACAGCTAAATTTTGTACAATCCATTACAGTTACAAAATAAAGAATAAGACATGAAGGAAAAAAATTAAGTATTTATTTTTCACCTTGTTCCAAGCACAGTTATATGTATTCATAAGAGTTGTATTTTATTTATCCAACTCTCACATTCATTGATTTTTAGAATCCCAGAACCTTTCTTTAGCATATATAATGTGGACTTGTCATGAAGTCAACTCCTTGAAAATTGGTTTATGGTGGAGCACTGAATTCAGCCAAATATCTGCCCGAGATAGTGTTGGAAGCTCCCCACAAGGTTTTTGTCTCTCTGGTCACTTGGGTTAATCTCCGTGGATGTACTTGTGTGAATAAAACTGTGTTAAGGGAAATAGAGAATTCAAATATTTGCACATGCAACTTACTGGTCCCACTTTTTATTCTTTTGCAGAGAATGGGACAGAGAACTGGCTTCAAAGAAAAATCCCAAACTCATTAATGCCCTTCGACGATGCTTTTTCTGGAGATTTATGTTCTATGGAATCATATTATATTTAGGGGTAAGGCTTATATTTATAAACTCACTGTGGGTAAAATAATTACATTCATTTTTAAGATTGTAAAAGGGGTAGGGTAATCTGGTACACAGGGAAAAGAACTAATCTAACTCCAAATACAAAGAAACCACTAAAACTTTAGTGGAGACAAGTAAAAAGTGCTTAAAATGGGTTCAGTAGAATAAATTTCTTTAAAAAAATCATTTTTGTTATCGCAAATCACATTATTGTACTGGAATATGAGATTGTGGGTGATTTTATTTTCCTGCCTTCTACGTAAGAAGGTCAGGAGACAGTATCAGGAGAATTAGGTAAAATTCAGCTAATTTCATAATGAGCATTTGTAATATTTTGCAATCATATCTGCATGCTGAATTGTTTTAAATAGCAAAAATTAAAAATACGGCAGTGAGGTACTCCTGCAGTATATTTTCTCCGTCTTCTGTGTCACCTTCATTGTGAAGAGATCTTCATGTGTGAGGACTCCAGGCTTTATGGTGCTCAAGTGCAGTCTATGATGTTCCCTAGCTGCTGTCAAATGTGACTCTAATCTATTACTTTTTACAGCACCAGAGCATCATTTTGTATCATTGATTGTAACCTGTAGAAGTGATGGCAAGTTGGAAACTTACTGTACAATATTTACTTTGGGAGGTTAGGTACCAACTGGATGGATCTGTGTTGTAATTATATTGGTCTTCATGCCTCTGGGAGTGAGGAGTGCAGTAGTGCTCCCCAAGAGGTGCCCAGCAAGTTGTATTGCTTTAAGAACTTGTGCTTAATACATACCAAATAAGTATGTTTCCACATCTGTTTTGATAAGGATGATCACATGTTTTATAGTGCTCTTGATGACCTGGAAGACATTCTTCTGCCTTTTGAAATTATCTGTTTTATCTATCTATCTCTATGGAAATGTGCAGTAGTTTGGGTGTGATGCTATTTTATTTGTAAATATGAATAAGGTAGCTGAGGAATTAATTATCTTTTAAGATATTTTTGAGGTGATTTTTCTTAATGAGAGCACTCAGACTTTGGGAAACAGTTTTATCTATTTAAAAACATGTGTTGTTTGCCTTGATGACTACAAACTCTGCCTTTGAATCAGAGTATTAAAAGTACAGTTTTCTCTGGCCATAACATATAATGGTCATCCTTGGATCAAAGTGACTACTTCAGACAATTGTTATGCCATTACTAAGGCCGTGGTGAAACTCATTTTTCTTCACGTTCTTCATCACATGCTGCTTCCATTGATTAACATAAACACAATTGAGTAGAAGCTGGGAGAAAGGCTGCATTATTAAGTCCTTTTTATATTCTGCCTGACTTGTGAGATAGTTTGATCCTCTAGATTCCACCAGGATAGAAGTTTCATGTGAACAAAAGCACTCATCTAAACATGGAAATTTAGATGGTGCATGAACATATTTATAAAATTTATATTTGGTCTGATATACACAGATCAAAATATAGTTTAATATTTATTGCGTATCTTAGCTATTCCAGGTTCAGCATTAAGCCCTTTATAAAGATTATTTCTCCTAGTAATGCTATTTTGTTGAATTCTCCTAGTAAAGCAGTCATTATTGTCTCTAACATATAGAAGAGAAACTTGAGATGCAGGAAATTAAGTAACTTTTCTAGAGTTATGCTTATGACAAATTTGGTGATAGCCAGGTCTCTTTGGTTCCAAAGCCTGTGACCCTTCCATTAGATCAGATGATAATTGCTCTGTAACTGTATAATGATTGTATGTCAGTAATAAATAGAATGGTGGCTGTAGTAATCAGTCTTGGGCCTGCTGATCTACTCTGCATCTTCTCAGGAGATACAGGTTCAAAGTCTGAAGGTTGAGGATTCTTCTAGGGTCACCTCAGGGACAAATCTGAAGAAAATTCAGATTTTGGTGGCAGAACAGGGGAACCAACTGGAATGTTTTGTGTGAAATCCACCCAAGAGCCAGAAGTGCTAAGGGTCAAAGATATAGAAAAACTTAAGTGGTAGAAGAATGAAGTGAATGTGGAGAAAGACTAGCTTATTCTTAAATGTCTCAAGCCTAAAAATATCCCAGCAAAAGGAATCTTAAAGCCTTTCTAGATGTATTAATTAACTACCCAGAGGTGGGAGTGAGGAGTGACGAATGCTCCTGAGCTAAGCTGGGCCCAAAGCCCCTGGACTGGAACTTACAGCATGTTTAAAGGGCAAAGTTGATTTCCACCAGCTCAGCTTCCTCTGATAACCAGCAGAATATGGGCGAGGAAAAGGACTGATGGAGAAAGCAATTGACGTGTGTATGGTGGGAAGGCAGGGAGAGAATATTTATTGGCACAGGTGTGGTAAGGCTGTGGGTTTCTCAGCCTGTCACAGAGTAAAGGCTTCATGGTCTCACTGTGCAGTTTTAAGCAGTGAAAATGTTGAAAACTGTTAAGTCTTTAAGAATTTATATGGTGGTCATTAAGACGAGTGTAGCTTCTCAGGGCATCTGATCTCTCTACTCCATTCTTTTTATCTGTTACAGGAAGAAAAGGAGAGAAAATTTCACTATTCTAATAAGACCCCTCTCCTTTTAAACAACTTATACCAAATGCCTTGGTATTTATTATTTTCTTTCTGGGCTTTACTTCTTTCCTCTGTGTGTGTCATTCTGGTAATTTTTGTTTCATTAAATGAGCAGGGATTCTCGAACCTGCTATAACATTACTCTTGCTAAAAGATGGACTACTTTCGAGATGTCCTGTGTATTCTTAGTCCCTCTAAACCAGGATAATTATGGTGTAAAGAAGGTTTGATTGTTTTCGGGACTGACAGAAAAAGTACTATAAAGTTTGCTGTTGACTGTGAAAGGTTAAGAAAAAAAAAGGAAATGCCATCACGAAAGAGTTTGTCTCTCTGCAATAGTGATGTAATTTTAAGTCGTATTAGCTATGGCCTCTACTCATTAACTATGTACTTGTTTTCTTTTTCCTTTCTGCCTTTGACTCAGCAGCCAGATACAAAATTGCCTTTAACATCTAAGACTCTAAGCATAGAAGGAAAACTGACTGTTGAAAAATTAACTATGTGAGTCAATTAAGGACAGTTAGAGGGAGTCAAGGGAAGGGAGTTCTATAAGCAGATTATCTAGAGAATATGGTTATCATGATACCTCTATTATGATAAGAAATTCACAAGTGTGTGCTCAAATATATTTTTGACTCCTAGGCAGCTCTGGGCATATCATCAAATTGAGATACATATCAGTAAAAGTTGGGTCAAACTACTTTTTAAATTTAAATTTCTTAAGCCCCAGAAGTTTAAGGGGCGTAAGGATGTCTTGGGACTTGTGCTGCTAGAGTTCTCAAGTCCCACATTCTGTGTTGCAAAAGAAGATCTTTGTCGTCATGTTTGGACAAAGACATTGGGTAGGTGTATGAGTTCAGGCATACTGCTAATGAAGAGAGAGTGGGGAAATTCTACACATGAGTAGTATCTGGTTTAGGCACTTTGACTTACTTATGTCTCTTTTCCTTGTTGCTGTTGTTCAGTCACTAAGTCATGACTCTGACTCTTTGCAACCCCAAGGACTGCAGCACGCCAGGCTTCCCTGTCCTTCATTATATCCCTGAGTTTGCTCAAACTAATGTCCATTGAGTTGGTGATGCAATCTAACCATCTCATCCTCTGCAACCTTCTTATCCTTTTGCCTTCAATCTTTCCTAGCATCAGGGTGTTTTCCACTGAGTCAGCTTTTTGCATCAGGTGGCCAAAGCATTAGAACTTCATCATCAGTCTTTCCAATGAGTATTCAGGGTTGATTTCTTTTAGAATTGACTGGTTTGATCTCCTTACAGTCCAAGGGACTCTCAAAAGTCTTCTCCAGCACCACAGTATGAAAGCATAAGTTCTTTAGTTCTAAACCTTCTTTATGATTAAATTCTCTCATCTTTACATAACTACCATATGGAAAAACCATAGCTTTGACTATACAGACCTTTATTGACAAGGTGATATCTCTACTTTTTAATACGCTATCTAGGTTTGTCATGCCTTTCCTTCCAAGGAGCAAGTGTCTGAATTTCATGGTTATAGTCACCATCCGAAGTGATTTTGGGGCCCAAGAAACTAAAATCTGTTACTGCTTCCACTTTTTCCCCTTCTATTTGCCATGAAGTGATGGGACTAGATGCCATGATCTTAGGTTTTTGAATGCTGAATTTCAAGCCAGCGTTTGCACTCTTCTTTTTTACTCTCATCACAAGGCTCTTTAGTTCCTCTTCACTTTCTGCCATTAGAGTGATATTATCTGCGTATCTGAGGATGATATTTCTCCCAAAAGTCTTGACTGCAGCTTGTGAATCATCCAGCCTGGCATTTCACATGATATACTCTGCATGTAAGTTAAATAAGCAAGATGACAATACAGCCTTGATGTACTGCTTTGCCAGTTTGGAACCAGTCTATTGTTCCATATCCAGTTCTAATTGGTGCTTCTTGACCTGCATACAAGTTTGTTTGTTGCTTCTTGACCTACATAAAGGTAAGGTGGTCTAGTATTCCCAACTCTTTAAGAATTTTCCAGAGTTGGTTGTGCTTGTCAGGCTTTAGTATAGTCAGTAAAGCAGAAGTAAATATTTTTCTGGAATTTCCTTGGTTTCTCTATGATCCAGGGAATGTTTGCAATTTGATCTCTGGTTGCTCTGCCTTTTCTAAACCCAGTTTGTACATTTGGAAGTTCTTGGCTCCCATACTGCTGTAGCCTGGCTTGAAGAGTTTTGAGCATAACTTTTACTAGCATGTCCTTTTACCTAAGGTCAGCTGAAAGTGAAAGTCAAAAAGAAAGTGAGGTTGCTCAGTTGTGTCCAACTCTTTGTGATCCCATGGACTGTAGCCTACCATTGCTCCTCCATCCATGGGACTTTCCAGGCAAGAGTACTGGAGTGGGTTGCCATTTTCTTCTCCAGAGGATCAAACCTGGATCTCCCCCATTGTAGGCAGATGCTTTACCGTTTGAGCCTAGGGAAGTGGGTAAGTGGACTTCTCAGGTGGCTCAGATGGTAAAGGTCAGCTACCTCCAGCAAATCTAGATGCCTGTCATGGAGGACTCTTCAGCTTCCCCTACCATCCCCCTCTATCTAACTTCCTGTCTTACCACATTGGGGTCTTGAATGCTATACTGCCTACCCTCACTCTGTATCCTGAATATTTCATCCTCTACTAGAACCCCCATTCCTAAGACATGGCTACACTTACTTGTGCAGCCCATAGTGTACTATCCAGTTCCTGTGACAAGGTTTGGAAAATCATATGATTTATATTTCTTTGAAACAGGTAATTTTTACTTTAGTGTAACCAGCCCAACCCTACATAAAGTGGTTTATTTGGTCTGAGATGGACTCTGGAATAAAATTCCCCCAGTGATTCTGATTGAGGTAGACTGGCATGAACATTTTCACTGAATGCATCTGACTTTTGTTAGAATCTAAGGTGAGGATATGGGGGGTGGGGTGGTACTTTTGGAACTTCTTAGTTGAATTTTTTAAAATGATGATATCAAAAAATTTTAAACATAGAAATATAATTATTAGCTCCCTTAATGACAGAAGGACAGTGTTTCTCAAACTTTTATATACATACTAGGCAGCAGCTCCTCCCACTTGGCTAAAATATAGGTTCTGACTCAGAAGTTTCTGAGTTGAACCTAAGATTGTGCATCTCTAAAAGAAAGGGCTTCCCTGATGGCTCAGACAGTAAAGCCATCTGCCTGCAATGTGAGATACCCAGGTTCAATTCCTGGGTTGGGAAGATCCCCTGGAGAAGGAAATGGCAACCCACTCCAATACTCTTGCCTGGAAAATTCCATGAACTGAGGTGCCTGGTAGGCTACAGTCCATGGGGTCGCAAAGAGTCAGACATGACCGAGCGACTTCACTTCACAAGAAAGTAACACTATAATATAAATCAACTATATGCCAATAAAAATTAAAAAAAGAAAAACAAAAGCTCCCAGGTGAAGATGCTCTTTTCCTAGCACTATACTTTGAGTAGCAGGGACTTGCAGGGTCATAGAAGAAGAGAAAGGCTAGTTAGAAGTTACAGTTGAGAGAAAAGAACTAGGTGGACTTATCATGGCCAAGGAGTCCCTGAGTGAAAGGGACAGGAATCCCACTGAGATTAAGGGTTTGTTCCAAAGTCCCAATGTTAACTATTAACTTTCTATGTCTTACTCTGGCACTCTCTCTCAAGACTCTGCTGGCGAGTAGATGACAGTGCATGGAGAGGGCAAAGGTATAGCTAGGAGGGACTCTCAAGATTGCATGGAGAGATGATCCAATCTCTTTCTGTTAAAAAAAATATTATGTGGGTTGGTTAGGCTTTTACAGTACTATTGAACACAAAGTTGCTGCACAAGCATTTAGCACTACCTGTGCTTTTAAAGGCGAATTTAGGAATCCAACACCATGTCTTGTAGGATATTGTCTCTGGGGCAAAATGCATCTGTTCCCACATGTGAAACTTTAGAATAAAGTTGATTTATAAATGAGGAATTGTCTGTGATCATGTATTGTACTTACAGCTTAAACTGCATGTTTATTGTTGTTTAGTTACTAAGTCATGTCCGACTCTTTTGGGACCGGTGGCCCAGTTTCCTCATTCTTGCTGTGAGCCTGGGGCCTCTTTATGTCTTCAAGTTAACCAGTATCCAGTGGTGACTCATGAGTCTGATGTGGTGATGGTGTACAGTTTCTATGATTCCTTTTAACTTTTAAATTATGTGTCTATCATATGGGGCCTAGAAAAATGGTATTTATTTTAAATTGCAGTGATATTACCATAACTTGATTTGGTAGTTTGATGTTGAACAAATCACAATGCTTGTACTGATGATCAGCTTGGGGAAAACCAGGTCATGTTACAACAGTTTTCATTTTGATTTAAGGTTATAAATAAGAGCTGAAGCTCTGTTACCAAACTGGTTTGAATCCTAGTTTTAACCACTTGCTAGCTGTCTGACACTAGACAAGTCATTTAGACTGTTTGTCTCAGTTTTTTAAAATTGTAAACGGAGACAATAATAGCTCTTACATCATAGAATTATTGTGAAAATTAAAGTTAAGCATGTACAGTAGGTCTTGGTACAAGGAAAGTGCTTCATAAGTATTACCTATTACTGAATCATTAAATATAGCCTATACAGACCTTTACAAATACTCCTATTATTTGCATTTACTTATTTTTCTATATTCTAGAAGCAAGTCTTAGAGTACCAATTTCATATTTCTAGAGCATAGAAAAATACCTAGAATCTATTACTTCAGAAATTAAAATTAATATTTTAACATATCTTCTAGTATTCCATTTTCTGAATTAAGCCTACTCTTGCTACTATTTCAGCAAGTCCAGGNAATATATTGGCTTATATTATTATGTTAGTTTCAAGAATACAGCAAAGTGATGCATATATATATATATATCTTTTTTTTCCTGATTCTTTTCCACTATAGGTTATTACAAAATATTGAATATAATTCCCTATGAGACCAAGGTTTTAATCTCAAATTTCACTTGCCTTTAGCTCCATCTGTAATAAAAACAAACAAATAAAAAAACAACAAGCAAACCTCTGCAGTATATAAATGAATATTTAAGTACAATATTTTTCCCGATTTGGACTAGAAACAATTGTTAACCCTCTCTAGATACTGTTAAGTAATGTAAGTAGAGGCATGCCATTATAATATTTGTTGTAAAGAGAAATATTTATAAATCTGAGAAGATACTCAATTAAATGAACATAGATAATTTTATTAGGTTTACTTAAAAAATGCATGCATAGTTACCCAGTTCCTCAGCTGTATTATAACATGCTTATAAATATGTCTACTGTGCAGTGACATCATTTAACTTCCCATTTCCTTTTAGACTTTGAGGCTATCAAGCCGTGTTCTGGATAAAATAAGTATTGGACAACTTGTTAGTCTCCTTTCCAACAACCTGAACAAATTTGATGAAGTATGTACCTACTGATTTACTCTTTTATGCACCTTCATTATAAATCATACGACCCCAAAGATTTTCTGGGTCAGATAACTAATGAGTGGTTACATAATAAGCATTCCTAGCTTCCCTATTTCTGAAAACTGAGAAGGCTAAGTTGTGTAGCAGAGTGCCATTTTGGGATCTCACAGAACTAGACAACTCAAGGGCACCTCAGCTGGCTTTTTATTTGGTGTGGTTTTTCAAAATTAAATCCATATCAGATCTTGTTTCATTTTAATGTTTTAAATCAGTTATTTACTTTGGCTGAGTATGATACTCTGAAAAATTCTTGTTTAGGGCTGTCTTCTGTCACAATAAAATTCAAGGTCCTTGAGGACAGATTATGTATTTTATACATAATGTATTTATCTTTGCATTTCTAGTATTTAGCATGCTATCGAACTCTCAGCAGGTGCTAAGTAATTTACTTTGAATTGAGTGTGCATGTTGTTTTCTGAGTATTTGGTCGGATAATAGGGTTGTGCAATGGTATAGACTGAAATTCAGGAGAGTCTTGTTTTTCATGTTCTGTGTCATGGCTCTTGCTTTATTCACAGAGGAAAAAGTTACTTAAAGAATCCCAGACATGGTACTTAAGATAGCCAATCACCATACATATCCACTGGAAAAAATCACAGTGACTTGCAGTAGTTTGGGGGGGAAATCCTAGTCTCTGTGGAGAATGTTTAAACACATTGCTGTGTGCTCCATATAATGAATACCTAAATTTTAGTGCATTCAGAACCCTGATTGTATGAGCTCACTGTGCTTGATTTCTTTCTCCTATTCTTGATTTTCTCTTTGTTTTGGAGTGGAGGATAGAATGTCCATGGTTTTCACTGTGATTTTATTTTTTAGGGACTTGCACTGGCACATTTTGTGTGGATTGCTCCTCTGCAAGTGACGCTGCTGATGGGGCTGCTCTGGGAATTGTTGCAGGCCTTCACCTTCTGTGGGCTTGCTTTCCTCATAGTCCTCGCCCTTCTTCAAGCTGGATTAGGGAAAATGATGATGAAATACAGGTAGAAACTCTTTAAATAGTGTGAAACACAGATTGCATTCTTATTAGTTATATGACCTGTGTTTAGCTGCTTCTGCCGCTGTTTCTGGTTTTTTCATCTTTTAAATGAAATAATCATCTCCCTTAGGCTGTCAGAAAGATAAGGTAGGGTGTATGACATACTAGCCCACCAGAACTTCTCTATGTACTGAACCATGATTTTCTTACTAGGTGTCACAAAAAGGAATATTTTCATGATGTTATCAGCGGTCCCCAACCATTTTGGCACCAGAGACTGGTTTCGTGGAAGACAGTTTTTCCATGGACGAGGGGAGGGGATGGTTTCAGGATGATTCAAGCACATTACATTATTGTGTGCTTCATTTCTGTTATTGTATGAGGTCATCAGACATTAGATCCCGGAGGTTGGGGACCTTGATATAAATAATACTTTCTATATCAATGGTGCATTTTTTAGCTTGTCAGTCTATAGAATTTCTTTATAAGTATGTTACTATCCATTTTGCCTTTTTGCACATTAGAGATTTAGGTACAATGGTTAAAACAGTTCTGTGAATGGGAGGGAAAGCATACATTTTAGGTAAAGTTCATAGGCTTTTTCTACTCTGGTTCATGAATCATCACAGCACAGCCTTAGTGGCTTTTTATTACTGAATGATTCAGTGATACCGATCATGGCTTATGAAAGAGGACTTCTGGAGTTTGCCAGCTAGAGTGTGATAGAAAGGGTTCAAATCTTGGAATCAAATAGTTCTTAGTTTGAATCCCACTTTGCACCTCACTAGACATACGACCTGTGTTAAGCTGCTTCAACCTTTGTGTTTCTGGTTATTTCAGTTTTTAAAATAATCACCTCCCTCAGAGGATTAGGCATAGTATATGACATGCATCTAATACATGTGTCTGCACATGGGAGGCATTTACTGATTGATAGTTACTATTTTTGTTATTGTGTATTTGATAATAAACATCTATCTGTTTAATAAAAGAAATGTGACTTTTCTTAAAAGCTTGAGCAGTTCTTCGTGGGCAGTTTGACTTATTTTTACTAAGCATTTGATTTGTGGATGAAATAATTTACAGAGATCAGAGAGCTGGAAAGATCAATGAAAGACTGGTGATAACGTCAGAAATGGTTGAAAATATCCAATCGGTTAAGGCATACTGCTGGGAAGAAGCAATGGAAAAAATCATTGAAAACCTAAGACAGTAAGTCATTCTAAAAATGTTAGTATCACTTAAATTAGTCAATTAAGGTTTAATATATCTAAAATGAGTATGTCACAGTGGACTTCAGCTCATATTTGAAATTTTTGACAACCAAATAGTTAAGTTATATCAATAGTCATGTGTTAGTGGTCTAATGTCATTTTCATGGGACTGTCATTTTACATAGGTGAGCTATTTTTGCACTACACGGATATCTTATAAAAGAACTGCCCATTTGTGTTTACAGCTGCTTAATAGACTGAACTAATGATCATGATGCTAGAGACTGAATGAAACCTAAAATAGAACTGCTAAAGTAAAAAAGACAACTCTGAACCAAATAAATGATTCTCTAGTATTACAACTTCCTTAATTTATATGTTATGGCTCATGAAAAGCAAACCAAAAACAAACAAACAAACAAACAAACCCTTCTGTTTGTTTAAAATATGTTTGTTCTTCCTTTACTTAAGAGTAATGCCAGGGTAATATCTATAAATTTTGTTCTATAAACCCTCCACTTGAAAAATCGAAAGCTGCCACCTGAAGTAGAATCAGTACTTGGCACCCATCTTGATCTCTGGTCTTGTTTTGCCTGAGATAACCTTTCTTTCACTGGTTAGTAAAGATTATAGCCAGCAAAAAAGTACAGCACAGACTGGGATACTGTTGCTGAGAAAATTTTGGACATGATATAAACNTACTTGGCACCCATCTTGATCTCTGGTCTTGTTTTGCCTGAGATAACCTTTCTTTCACTGGTTAGTAAAGATTATAGCCAGCAAAAAAGTACAGCACAGACTGGGATACTGTTGCTGAGAAAATTTTGGACATGATATAAACCAAGGTTTATAAGACCATTTTTCTTTAGTCAAGTCCCATGTTCTACAAATTGCAATTTAAAAAAGGGTTCTAGGAGACTCAGTGGGTGTAGATCTTCTGTTAAAGGGCAAATAATTTCAGAATGAATTAGCTCATGAGAGTTTCATAGGAAGAAAAAATACCAAAAAGAAGAGGGGATTCAGGCTGCTGAGTCCAGTAGACAGTGGTAACTGAGCTGCAGGTGTGTGATTGGAACAACAAAAGAGATGCTGAAATGGTAAGTCCTTTGCCATGTAAATAGAAAGAGTAAAAGACTATTTATTGCCCAAACAGGATTGGTCACCTGTTTTTATTATGCCTTTTGAGACGAATCCAGGAAAGGAATTATATTTTCTTTCTGGAAACATCCGTATAGATCCTGCTTAGTTGGTTGAACAACTAAGTTAGCTCTCTTTAGCAACTGAGTTAGCTCTCAAGGGTCACAGATGAACTGGTTCAGTGCTCCCTGAAAATCTACTTCTTTACTGCTCTCTGGTAATAAAGCCACTTTCAATTTTTTAAAAAATCATAATATAAAATGTTTTTATGACTCAAAGTGTTAGTGTTATTATTATGGGGAGTAAGGCAATGGCAACCCACTGCAGTACTCTTGCTTGGAAAATCCCATGGGCAAAGGAGCCTGGTAGGCTGCAGTCCATGGGGTCGCAAAGAGTCAGACACGACTGAAGCGACTTAGCAGCAGCTTTCTTATATCAATACATGTTCTTGAGCCCGTTATTCTTTTCTTGTAGTATCATTCCTTCATTTTCCTTAACTGTTTATAATATACAATGACAGTTTTGACAAATTTATTAACATTTTGGTAATCAGTGTTTTCTAGCATTAAAAAAAATATAAGCCTAGCCAACAGTATTCTTCTTTCAGTTGAAGATTAGAGAGACACGTAAGTTCTAAGTGCAAGTTCCTGTGTTGTTGTTTATTGTGGCGACAACTCCACAAGGGAGATGTTACATTTCTCTTCTGTAGATGTGGATTCTGTAGGAACAGAGGGAAGAGCAACTTGCATAGCTATAACCAGCAGAGCTGAGTCACACCCCAGTTAGATTCCAAAATCATAATCTGCCTTTAATGCCAAATAATTAAAATAGGTAAGCTAAACCACATTAGACTGGGAATCACAATGTAGGTTTGGAGCACTGAGCTTCATTTTCTTCATCAGAATGCTGAGGATTACATTTTTTTTCAGACTTGAAAAAAAGATTTCATCTGTCCTCTACCACTTGAGAATGAGAACTTTTCTGAGTTGTACAAGCATGTGGAACTAGCACCCAAATGCCAGGCACAGCTATTGCTCCCTCCCACCAGCATGCCCTGCTTGTCTGTCTCATCTCTGCTTTTTCCCTCACAAGAGCTGAACGGAAGGATCACAGGTGACTCCAGTTTTGCCGATCCTGTGAGAGTGGGATGAAGGTCGAAGGAAGCATTGTCCTCTGTTCTTGCCAGCTCTGCACTCCCTTGTTTTCTGCCTGTTGGTGCATCTAAACCTCTTCTGTTTGTGTTGAAAAAATAGTTTACATTTTCATTTCAGACTGAAAAAAAGTATGATTGCAAATAATTATTCTGAAAGGAGAAAGGGTGGATGCAATATCTATTCTCTTGTAATTTTCCAAAAATTACCGGCAGCAATCTTTTTTAAAAAGCAGATTCTGGAAGATTACTGCAGACTCAGTATCTCTGAATGGTGATCTTGATACACTGCATTTTAAAAAGTTTCTCAGGTGATTTTTACTTGTGCTAAAGCCTTGAGAACCACTCCTCTTTGGCTCATACGTTATTTTCAACGTTTTCCAAAGCCAATCCAGAACTTCTAAAATGTTGACAATCCATTAGGGAATCCCAGAATTGTCTTTTCCTTCTATAAATCTTTCAACATTATTCTCAGATCTGTACTTAAATACTTAAAACACCAACCAATAAAAAATTACTAGTTTCATTAATGTATAAATTAATAATTATGTTAATGAAGATATAAAAATAATATAATAATTATTGAGGTGATTTAAAAATAATATTTATAGGTATTATATGCTGGTATATTCATTGTCATCCACCCCTCTTAGGGAAAAGATAACTGAGGCCCAGAGAGATTAAATAACTTGCTCAAGATCACACAGCTCATCTAGGGTAGAACCAGAATCAGAAAGCAGAGAGAAAGCTTTTGAGAATCTATGTGCAGATTTTTTATTCCAAGATGCCTGATATTTTGGAAAGTATATAAGCACCCCAAATCTTACTATTTGTGTGTGTGTGTGTGTTTTTTTTTTTTTAGAACAGAACTGAAACTTACCCGGAAGGCGGCCTATGTGAGATACCTCAATAGCTCAGCCTTCTTCTTCTCAGGGTTCTTTGTGGTATTTTTATCTGTGCTTCCTTATGCACTGCTCAAAGGAATCGTCCTTCGAAAAATATTCACAACCATCTCATTCTGCATCGTTCTGCGCATGGCAGTTACTCGGCAGTTCCCCTGGGCAGTACAAACTTGGTATGATTCTCTTGGAGCAATAAACAAAATACAGGTAGTGTACCAAAATGGGTCTTCTGACTCAATGAATTTAGAACAGTTTAGAACTTTTGTCATAAGCAAACTCTCTAGAGATGCATTCTTGGCCTTGGACCTGTTTGATGCACAGTATTTCCTCTCTTAATGTCTATATGCAGTCCAATGAGCCCTTGTAAAGCCTAGTGAAATAAAATGAGAGCCCATGAGATTTTAGTCAGAGAAATTGAAGAAAATATTGTTTCTGTATTCTGGAGATTATTATTCAAGTAATCGATCAATATTTCTAATGAACTTGGCAAATGTGCAAAATCATGGTGGCAGATTCATCAGGAAGTTATAAAATTTTCTAGCTAATGCTAGGAATGTTTACCTTAAATTTTTCCAAGTATTTTTCTAACAGTATGATGGATGAGAATGACATTGTATGCCACATTAATTACCTTAAAATCTCAGCATGCTGACATAGCTGTTAATTTTGAAGAGAAGTTCTAAACTCCTTAAGGGAATTAGACTCAATTTATACCAAGCTAACAGAATCATCACCAGGAACTTGGATGTGGTTATGATTTTTAGAATTAATATACAATTCAAAATATTTTATTATGCTGTTTTGATATATATTTAAATATTTAATCCAGAAAGTAAATCACTGTGTCATAAGTTTAAAAAATTGAGGGTGAAGGGTGGGCCACTTTAAGGTAGTTCTGCCGTTTTTTAACCTAGGCCAGAGTTTGACTTCCCTGGTACCTCAGTCGGTAAAGAATTTGCCTGCAGTGCAGGAGACCCAGGCTTGATCGCAGGGTCAGGAAGATTCCCCTGGTGAAGGAAATGGCAAACCATTCCAGAATTCTTGCCTGGAAAATCCCATGGACAGAGGAGCCTGGCAGGCTACAGTCCATGGGGTCTCAAGAGTGGGACAAGACCTAGCAACTAAACCACTGTCAGAGTCTGTCAATGGTGGACCATGGACCTAATAAAAGGAGGATGCTATCAAGATGAAAATACTAGTTTTTTCTCTCTCAATGTTGGATTGAGGCAGTCGGTAGTTCAGGTGTGCTTTATAAATTCATTACTATGGTTAACATGTCGTCTAGCACAAGGATGAGTCAGTGGTATGTTAAAATTTAATGTACAAATAAGTTCTATAAAATGTCACATATTTAAAGGATGCATTTATAATAAATCCTAGTACTTGACAATTAACTTTGGAACACGTATAAAATTATCTTAGGAAAAATTTCTAATATTCATAAAATGTAGCACTTATTAGAGTTTAAATAGATGTAATAATGTATTAACACTATCCTAGTTCTATAATATGTTTTTGCTTTCTTTTATAAACAGGATTTCTTACAAAAGCAAGAATATAAGACATTGGAATATAACTTAACAACTACAGATGTAGTGATGGAGAATGTAACAGCCTTCTGGGAGGAGGTCAGAGTTTTTTGTTTGTTCTAAATATTTAAGCTTTTCTTATTTGTGATTCTGGTTTTCATCTTAATGGGCAATAAAGTTAGAATGATGATAGAATTGTTAGAACTGAAAGAGGAATCACTCCACTTATTTTGTAGTTTAAGAGGTGGAGGCCCAGGAATATTAAATATGACAGACAGGCCTCTTCATGTTTTTCTAAGTCATGTAATTTGTTTCATATAATAAATTAAGAAGTAATGCAGTGCTCATAGGTTTTAGAGCCAAATTGAGCTGGAATTGAGTACTGGTTCTACCATTTACTTCTAGTGCAAGTACTGAATTTTGTGGAACCTCTGGTTCTCCATCTGTAAAGTGGGAATATTAATATATACCTTGCAAGGTTGTTGTGAAGATTGACTGAGATAACTTATGGGAAGTATTCAGCATAGTACCATGCACATAATAGTTCCTCAGTAAATGCTGCCCTCTGTGAACTCAAGTTCCAGTCCAACGTGCTTTGCAGATAACCAGTAAACATAAAGATGTATATGGGATAGACCTATGGATTGTTTTCTACTATTTTCACTTATTTTAATTCACTATTAAAAATTCTCATTTCTCATGGTCAGAAAAAATGTTATTAATGATTTTTTTCAGCTTCTAAAGGACTAATATTTGATTATAGAGGATACCAGTGGATTTCCTCTTTCCTTATCAGTTTTTTATGTTGAGTAAACATAGGCATTATGAAAGCAATGTCCTATTTCCACATATTTCACAATATCTTAAACTGGTTTTATTTATATAAGTAAGTTGATCCTAAGGGCGTCACTGTAATTCTTTTTTTAAGATAGAGGTAAGAGAATAATTCTTTATCTGCCTAGAAAAATTGTGAAGTGTGTGGATTAGATTGATTTTACTTCTTTGATATTAGGAATTTCAAATGCCCTTTTAGACATAAAGAAAAGCAAGGATTTTGGCGACACAGACAATTGTTTTTCTAATCTCCTTCTTATTTTCCTTTCATCTAATAAAATAGATAGCATGCTTGAGCCCTTACTATGTGCCAGGTACCAGATAAGCACTTTACATGTTTTGTCTTATTTCTTACAACATTCCTATGATGTAATCTTAATATTTCCATTTTGCTGATAAGGGAATGGAGGCTTAGGAAGGTAATAGGACCTGGCTCAACTCATGTACCAGGCAAGGGATGAAGCTAGGTTTTGGACCAAATGTTACGGTCTACAACCCTTTCACTGAACCATTGCCTTTCATCTGGTTGTGTCCTCATCCTCCAGACTCTCACTGTCACCTAGCAAATTCTGGACACTCCTTGATGATATTTACCCAGGACAGTGGTGCTTGTTAAACTTCTCTCATCGTGTCTAAGACTTCAGCACTCACATGAGAAATCCTTCCAATATTGTCCTCAGAATTTCTATTTACAGTTATTTCTTCAGAAGCTTCCTCTCATGCTCATATGCTGAGCTTGGTGAGTGCCGAGACTTTCTCCACTTTGGAAATGTCCTGCTCTGGAATCTCTTTCTCAGTTGAGAATTTCCTAATCCTAGCTCTCTCAGTCTCTCAATCCCACCTTTGCTGCCTTCCAATTTCATGAAGATTTCTAGTCTCCTTAGTTCTCCCTTTTGGACTCCTCCTGGTTTAACCTCCATCAGTCATTTTAGTTGTTCCTACAGCAGCACCCTCAATCCCCTTTTCTTTTCTTTTTTAAAAGTTTTTATTATTATTATTTTTTACTTTACAATATTGTATTGGTTTTGCCATACATCAACATGAATCTGCCATGGGTGTACACATGTTCCCAATCCTGAACCCCCCTCCCACCTCTATGCCATCCCATACCCATACCATCCCTCTGGGTCATCCCAGTGCACCAGC
>SJYV01022707.1:875313-923634 GCA_006410875.1 Neotragus pygmaeus
GACCACAGGAAAAACCATAGCCTTGACTAGATGGACCTTAGTTGGCAAAGTAATCTCTCTGCTTTTGAATATACTATCTAGGTTGGTCATAACTTTTCTTCCAAGGAGTAAGTGTCTTCTAATTTCATGGCTGCGTCACCATCTGCAGTGATTTTTTAGATCCCTTTAAATCAACTTCTATGAAAAAAATTGCACTGGGAATAAAATGAAGCTTAAAATACAGTGTATGAAAAATGGGGGGAAAATGCTGATTGTGGATTAGATAGAAACTACAGTCCTTACAAAAGAGAGCTATATGCTTGAACAAATGACTCTTTATGTATATACAAACTCATTCAACAGTAGCTCTTAAAGGCTTGTTTTTCTTATTTTCACATACTCTGAAAGCATAATGAAAATAAAAGCTATTCTGAAAAATATTTGATTTACCTTGAAGAAAATATTCTTCATTCCTCAAAAGCTCTTCTTCCAAGAATAGTATTTCACAATCTGGAGGTTAGAACACTCATTAAATCTGTTATGAAAAAATTCTGCATGTTTCTAGAGAACATAGGTGTTTGTCTATGAGGGGCTAGGCTGTAGGAGTGATACTCAGTGTCCTGCAAGATAAAGCATGAGCTCTGTTTATGTATTAGTGCAAAAGTGTTGGAAAGTTTCTGGTACCTTTATTTATTTATAGCTTTTAAATATATCTTTTCTCATAGAAATAGTTTTATAAATGCTGTCCTGATTCCCCCAAGTAAACCTGTAAAAGTATATTTAACTTAAATATGGGAAAACTATAGGCTTTTCAGGTATCACTAGTGATAAAAAAGAACCCACCTGCCAATGCAGGAGACATAATAGATGTAGTTTTGATCCCTAGGTCAGGAAGATCCCCTGGAGGAGGGTATGACAACCCATTCCAGTGATCTTGCCTCGACCAGGAATCTGGGAGGCTACAGCCCAAAAAGAGTCAGACGTGCCTGAAGCGACTTAGCACGCATGCATGCAGGCATGCATGGCATAGCTATATAAGTAGTAAATTCAGAGGTATAGGTACCTAATGCATAGAATGAACATTTACTATCTTCGGAATACTGTGCTAGGTTCTGAGAATGCCAAGGTGAATAGGGTGTGGTCTGTTTTCTAAAGAGTGCATAATAAAGTGACCTGTATTTTAATGAATGGTTGTATAGTATGTGAATTGTATCGTGATAAAACTGTTAAAATAATGAGAGAAACAGGGTAAGAGTAAAATCATTTTATTTTTTTCTCTGATTCCATGACTAGTCTTAAAATTATTTTTAAAGTGTTTAATTCATTGTAGTTTTTATTTTCATATGCTCAAGGTTGTATAACTATCACATTTTCACTTCCTCTAAAAGAAACCTCGGTTAGCAATCAGTTTACATTCTGTCATCCCTAACCCCTCTACATAATTGTAAGCAACCTTTTGTCTCTAAAATATTCCTATTCCAGATATTTCACATAAATGTAATCATATAACATAATTTTCTGTGCCTAATTAAGCTTTTAAACTAGAAGAAAGTAGGGAGTACTAATTTTGAAAACATTTATTGAGACATTTTATGAAAATATGAATAGAACAAAATATATATACTTTGGAAATTCATGGGCCAATAGGAAAAGATATCAATAAAGAATGTAAGGTTACTCTAACAGGGAAAAAAAGAGGCATTTCTAAAGGAGTAAAAGGAGAAATATGGGTCTGCTAATGATGAAATAACCTTCAGAGGAGGCAGAAGGCCATTGTTCTGATGGAATGATTCCCTGTGGAGTTCTAATGGTGACAAGAATGGAACTTATGGTGCTGGAGGAATTTTTTTATTAATAACATTGGAGTTGCCAGTAAAATAGAGAGAAGGCTAGGTATATGAGAAGTGAAGATTGATGAATGATAGTCACTGGATTGTTGAGAAAATTAAATGAGATAAATAGAAAGTGCTTAGCACAGCATTTGGTGCATATTTGCCACTCAGTGAACTGTAACAAATTTCCGTTTCGTTTGGAGGTAGAGGATACTGCTAGAGAGCATGACACAAGGCATGTGTCTCGAAGCCAGTAATGTTAGTGAGTGCTGTGGAAACAAGGTGGGTTTTGGCATAATTGAAGAGAACCATGAATCAGAATCGTGAAAAAAAGTCATCAGTATGAATCTTCATGTTGACAAAAGTAGTTCTGAGAGAAAACTCTAAAAGTCGTCATCTATAGTTGGTCTGCATAACCAAAGGAACAGAAGCTGGAGTGTTCTCTGGAAGAAAACAGTTGGCCTACACCTGAAGGTTTGGAGCATTGGTGCATTGGTTCCAGGCCCCAAAAATGGCCCTGGGGTTGGGAGGTGATTCCAGGTTCTCTTTCCCTTTCGGATCTCACAGCATGACTTCTGTGGTTACCAGACTCTGTTCACTGTGGTGGAGGCTTGGTAGGTGCAGAATGAAAATTTGATTATTCCCTCACTCAAATAGCTTATAAGCTGATTGATGAACATATGAACATACGCCAAGAGACCATTTCAATATAATATAGCAAGTGTTGGGATAGAAGCTCTCTTGGCACTACAGAAGCCCACTTGAGGGCTTTCAGCCTACCTGGTCAGTTCAGGGAGGCTTTCCCTAAAAACAAACACTTTGAAAGATAAGTAGAAGGAATTAAGGAAATTTTAATGGAAAATTGAGATTTTCCATTTCCATTAAGGATAATGGAAAAGATATTCTGGACAGAGAAAACTATGAGCAGAAATACCAGACATGAAACCACTTGGTTAGTGCAGGGAACCACAAGCATTTTGACAGAAGGAGGGTGTAACTGGGGACAGTGAGTAGGGAGGAAGGAAACTGGAGGGCCATGTCTTAGGAGCCTGTGTACAAGTCTCAGGAATTTGGTCTTGGAAAGGTTTAATCAGGGGAGTGATGTAATCAGCTTTGCAATTTAGATATATCTCTTTGACTATGAAATGTGAAGCAGAATTAAGGTGGATATGATTCGAACTTCTTTGGGGTAGCAGAAGGAAAAGAGATTTTGAAATCTAACAGGGTAGGTTGCTGATGAACGTTACTCAACCTTGCTATATACTGAGTTTTTATCCTTTGCAATATGAAGATATTACCTAATTTTTACAGTTTTGTGGATTCTTCTAGCACGTAGAAAGCACTAAATAAATCAGTGATTATTATTAACAGTAGTAGTTGTAGTACTGTTTGTTATTCTGACTAGAAGGAGGAAGACTAATAGGAAGCTATTTCAATAATCCAGCTAATGTCAATGATGGACAAGAAGAGACAAAAGTAGCCGAGGAATTGTGAGAAGATAGGGATCTCTTTGTGTACTATTTGCATCCTTACAAACGGCATCAGGAAAAATGAGCCTCTGAGAAAGAGTGAATATTTTTTTTCCTCAAGAAATTAAGAGAGAAGAGTAGTTGATTTAGGATTAAGGATTCCTTGTATAACGGGAACTGGAAAGAAGGACAGGTAGAAATGCCATGGGTTTAGAAAGGAAGGATGTGGAGATTAGTTACATAGAATTGAGATATCTGATCAAGCAGAGGGACCACTGGTCTTGCTAACAGTGTACCAGTGGGGGACACCACTAGATCAGCTTTAATAGCAATGATGACCACCATTTAATTCATTCTTCATCCTCTTTGCTTTAAAATATCAAATAAAACAGTTTTTTATTTTCAATAGTCCCCGAGTCCCAGCTCCTTACTGTTCTGCTGGGTTTTGCAACTGATTTAGATCTTCCTAGTCATCTTATGATAGGCAAAAGCATCCAGCATCTCCTAAATTCCTGTACTTGAAACTGACAAACAGTGAGCACTGTGAGTACATTAGTATGACTGTCTCCTTCTGAATGTTTCCTAGATGTTGTTATCTATCCAATTACATGGTAAATTTCTTGATAATGGTGATTCCAAAAATTTTCTTTTGGGATACTACACCAAGCACATTGATAGGCATAAGGATAAGTTCTTATTGGTTGACTGTTTCAGAGATAAGTTTTGAAGTAGGCATGTCAGTTGCAAGAATTTTACTCAGAAAATGTTCTTTTCTGAGCTTCTCAGTCTCAGAGTTTGAGGAGATGATTATACCACAGCAAGTTGTTGCTGTGAGGGACAAATAAAAATAATTGAAAGTGCTAGACTATCCTCACAGTCAAAATGAAAATTTTTTCCTATTTTCAGTGACTTCAGAATTTCCAATTTTTGTTATTGTTAAGCAAGTATTCACACCTTTGAAAAGGCCAGTGAGAATCTCCAAAAGTGAAGGTTTTATGTTTTTAAGCATGGAGAAATTTTGAGCATAGGAACATAAAATACCTACAGAGTCCTTGAGGGTTAACAGCTGGTATCAGCTAATGACTTCCTCTGTGTACTGTCTGTAGCCCCATCTGCAAATACAAACATACATGATCCAATATGTTTTCACTTTGACTGCCAAAGCTGTTCTGTTTCTCAATGTACTACATCTAGATTTGGAACTGGAGATGAGGCGGAATATTTTCTTCCTCATTTTTGTGTTTCTTTTCAGCTTTAATACCCACAAAGTACTTGCGTGTGTAATGACGCTTGGTGTCATAGGATTAGGCAGGTATGTGTAAATTTTCTTGGATAGGAAAAAGCACGCACAGCATAGTTCACATAGTTTTCTGATTTCAGTCTGTGGTTGAAAATATTCAGTCAGTGGAGTTGCATGAAGACTTTATCACAGGGAAGGGCATGGAGACAGGGCCATGCTGATAGAAAAGTTGTAACGGGCAGACATGAGTGAGCAAGTTCTGCTCAGATTCTTTACCCTGAGATCTCCTCTTTCAGGAACTTCTCCAAGTCTTGCTTATATGTTATACTTCGAATCTTAATTATAGTAAAAGGATTTCTAGACAAATTAATAGTTCTTTTAAAATACCATTGTGTATCCTTGTGTTCATTGACTTATCCTCCTATTGTTTTCTTTCCATGTACCCAAACTTCCCTTAAAATCATCCTAAATTTATTTGTAACTTTTGTAACCAGCACTGAAGATTTTGCTAGCTCAGAAAGAGGAATTAATGTAATTGGCCCCACATTAACTTACTTATCCATTAAGGAGAGTTTAGTCATATTTCATACTGAAAGAGTGATATCTCACTATTCTCTTACCTTTTAAAAATTTCCAGAATACCAACCATTTGCAATTTTCCGATACCTTATTCTACAGCAACAGATTCTAGGCNCACATTAACTTACTTATCCATTAAGGAGAGTTTAGTCATATTTCATACTGAAAGAGTGATATCTCACTATTCTCTTACCTTTTAAAAATTTCCAGAATACCAACCATTTGCAATTTTCCGATACCTTATTCTACAGCAACAGATTCTAGGCAGGCCAGCATTTGGATACCAAATAATTGGACTGTCTTTATTTAGTGACTCACTCTCATGTAAAAGTACCTGCTTTGGAGCAGTAATTGGCTATATATTGTGTGTGGTGCAAGGTGGGGTGGGGGGGTGTGAGAAGAGATCAGAGGCTTAGTATATGTAATTGGTTTCCACAAAGTTGTTGCAATCCTTTTGTAACCACAAAATGGTCTTCATTAGGTAAATATTTGTCAAGACAGCCATTACATACACATTGTAATAAAAAATATTTACTGTGTAAGTTGAAGATGTAAAATCTGTGTTTTCCCTTCCACTACACAGTCTTCATGTTTAAGTCACTAGAAGAAAAAAAAAATGGGAGGGAAGTTGGCAAGAAATTATTAAGAGGAAAAAAAAACTTGGGAGGGAAATTGGCAAGAAATATGAAAAACGGGAGGGAAGTAAGCAAAGAAATGAGTTAACTCTTCTGGAAAATAAATTCCATCTTACAGATACCACAAGAGTAATTAAATTTGAATTTGACCCCTGGATCTTCAGATCTGGCCAAAACTAACCTGCATTAAACAGAGGCTTAACTTTTGGGTGGTCAATCCACAATTGTAGGAGAATTCAGGAATGTTCACTTGGGAGATGTGTAAATAAAAAGATACCATACAAATTAACATTTGCATTCAGTAGTAGCCAAGATATAATAAACATTGAAAACAGATATTTCAAACACACTGAACTATGTTCCCTAAACCAGAATAAACCACACTAAGTGACTGTACCTTGAGCCACCTGTCATTTTCTACTGATAGGTAATTAAGTTTGAAAGCACTGCCATTTACTTATTGTAATATGAAGCAAATATCTTTATTTTATAATACTATGGAACCAGGACCAAGCAGGAACGCCATAGTATTTCCTGAACTGACTGTTATTTCACATCATTTGAATCATGGAACTTAAAAAATAAATACTAGCTAACATCCATTGGGAGGGCACAAGTCAGTAGTGCTGTGCTGAGTGTTTTGCACACATTGGTCCTTTGAATTGTCACTTTCTAGTTACCTAGTAACAGCTTTCTGTAGAGCTTGCAATCGAGATGAGCCTGTGCTAAATTCTAAAAGTATGAACTAACTTTTAGGAATTAAGATTGCAATTCTGGAACTAATTATTAAATGACAGTTCTGACATCTCTAAATCCAGAATAACCTGAAGACTGCCCTTCTTCCTAAGAGGTGGGCAAATCCACAGAACAGTAGTATAAAAATTTAATTATAACTGTGTGGGATCAAGCTAGCTCATGAATAGATAATGAAATTCAGAAAGTTAAGCCAGGCTTTTATATTAAAAAAACAAAAAAATTAGCTAAGTTTTCCAAAGGTCAAAGCCATGCTATATCTTATAGATAAGCCCGATGTTTCATCCTCTTGAGAATTAGTATTCTGGATCCCACATGCTTGGAGTTTTCTGTTTTGTTGCAATGGCTAATTAGATAAGATTGAGAGAAGATTTTACACTTATATTTAAGAGAACTTTAGACTTTACTATAAATTTAGAACTTGGTAATAATATTCATAAAGGCCTTTCCAGGAAGGGAAACTTAGTTTCTCTAAAAAATGAGTGTAAGTATTCTCTAGACAAAAATAGCCTTTGAAATGGCAATTGTATTGTCAAGAATTTATTTGAGTCTGAATCTGTAATACCTAATTTTTATTTAGAAGTTTTAAGTATCCATGATTCAAATTTCATAAATTAAAAATTTGATCTCAATAAATATTTATTGAATTTCCACTGTGGACACAGTATATATTAGGTACTATGAATACTGCCTGCAAGTATAACAAGGATCCTGTTTGTTATGAGGTTTTGACTTACAGTATTTTGGGGGAGAAATGTATATACACATACACAAAACACACACATATATTCACTTGTGTAGTAAATATCTGTGAGTGCAATCATTGAACAAAGGGCATCAAACTCTGGGGATTATTGGGGAATAGGAGCAATCCCTGTCCTCAAGGGTCTTTCATTCTGGTGACGATAAGCAAGTAAAGCCAGTGAAGTTTGTTAAGTTCTAAGATATTGGTCAATGTAAGATTCTCATGTGGTATATGGAAATAGAACTTAATCTTAGATGGGTAGATGAGGTTTCCCTGAAGTAAGTGACAGCTAAGGTGAGAGATGATGGATGAGCAAGAATCATCTGAATGAAGAACATTCCAGAAAGAGAACAGAATGTACAAGACCTGGAGCAGCAGAGAATGTTCTTTGAACCTTTGTACCTAGAGTCAGTTTGGCGTGGCTGGAGTATAGGATGAAATGGGCTGGAGTCGAGCAAAAACAGTGCATTTTAAGGGGAACTCTAGGCAGTGGAGCAAGGGTGGAGTCTGGAAAAGAAGGGTATATGGTGAGAGCTGAACTGGGAGAAAACAGTCAGATCATGATTTCTGTCTCCGCACTTGCCAGCAATTAAACCAAACAGCCAAAAAAGGCAGAAAGGCAGAGTCTTCCACACTTGACTTTATTACATATACCTGGGGCAATCCAATTCTCTCGCAACACTCCAGCTGCAAAGGATTTGGTGAAACGTGGTGCTTAGTGGGAGCACAGGTAGGAACCCTGGGTGGGGAGCAGGTGGGTCCATGGTATCTTCCAGGTTGAGTTCCCTTACTGTGGGGAGTGCCATAATAAAAACAGTGTTTTAGTGAAGGCTATGGTTTTTCATGTGGTCATGTATGGATGTGAGAGTTGGACTGTGAAGAAGGCTGAGCACCGAAGAATTGATGCTTTTGAACTGTGGTGTTGGAGAAGACTCTTGAGAGTCCCTTGGACTGCGAGGAGATCCAACCAGTCCATTCTGAAGGAGATCAGCCCTGGGATTTCTTTGGAGGGAATGATGCTAAAGATGAAGCTCCAGTACTTTGGCCACCTCATGCGAAGAGTTGACTCATTGGGAAAGACCCTGATGCTGGGAGGGATTGGGGGCAGGAGAAGAAGGGGACAACAGAGAATGAGATGGCTGGATGGCATCACGGACTCGATGGACGTGAGTCTGAGTGAATTCCGAGATATGGTAATGAACAGTGAGGCCTGGCGTGCTGCGATTCATGGGGTCACAAAGAGTCAGACATGACTGAGCAACTGAACTGAACTGAACTGATCAAATGTAACACACAAACTGGAGGGAGATAATGGAGATATGGTTAGACATTTATGAAATATGTTATTCACATTTTAAAGTGTAAGAAGTGAAAATTTAAGAGACTTATTGGAAATCATATGTCTCATAATTGATGGGACCAGTGAGAGAATCCAGATCTTCTGACTCACCTTTTTTGCTATGCTTGATTAGGATTGTGTATTAGAAACTCTTAGACTCTAATGCCTTCTGCATTGAACACTGCAGATTTTGAGTTAGAACTTTAGACTGGTTAATCTCACTGTGACTGTAACAGTATTATTAAACCATTGGGATTGTAAGGCTGCCTTTGTGAAAGAGGAGGTTATGACTTGTTTTCCTATAAATGACATATCAAACTACCATATTCCTAAAATCTGTACTCCTGGATCTTGGGAAAATCACCTATACTAACAAACTTGAAATGTATTTTTTATTTTTTTCTTAATATATATACATATATGTATTATTGAAGTATAGTTGACTTACAATTTTTCAAGGGCACAGCAAGATGATTCAGTTATACATGTATACATATATTATTTTTGAGATTATTTTCCTTTGTAAATTATTATAAAATATTGACTGTAGTTCAGTGTGCTATACAGTAAACCTTTGTTGCTTGATGCACATCTTTTTTTTTTTAAATAGAAATCTAGCATTCTAGATTTCTAAATAGAATCTAGCATTCTATTCATATTAAGTGAAGCAAGTGAAATCAAAATGTCATAACTTTATTAGTTAGGCAAAAATTTGTACATTTTCTAAAATATATATTATACATATTATTTATATATGTGTATACAAAAGCTTTTCTATTACACTTGATAAAGGCTTGAGAAAGAACATAAAAAAACACACTTGAAATTTAAAGGTCAGGAAAACTTTTTTCATCTTCTCCCAAGTAAACTTTTTTCTTCTTGCCTTGGGGCAGAATCTTTTCTTCATGCCTCATGACCTCAAATTTAAAATATGGTAGGTGGCTAAGTAGGTGGGCAGTCAGCTCAGGGGAGAAAGCCTGATCAGGGCAAGTTGAACAGCTGGTTCTCCAAAGTCACTTGTAGAAAGAATAAGGATTTTTATAGGATTTCTCCAGAGGTGATGGGTGAGGTAGTATGCAAGCTCAGCTCCTGAGGAGTCCTAGTTTCTAGAGACCTGTGAGGAACTCCAGAGCAGGATCACCTGCAAGGCAGCACAGTCATGTGCCAGTGAAGTTCTAAGAAAGGAGTGCTTTTCACAGATTGGATTTGTCCCAGCATCTTGGGTGGGTAGACCTAGAAGAGATAGTTAAGGAATGAGTAGATTCTTAAATGCCAATTCTTAGACCGATTGAATCAAAATCATGTAGAGTGCTTTTCAAAAATAGGTTGTCAAGGGTCATTCCAGAGAAATCTGAAATCTGGAGTTCAGAAATCTGCAGTTAAATGAGTCTAATGTAGAGCTAGAATACAATAAATAAAATTATTTGTCTCAAGTATCTTTTCTAACTTTAATTCCTTGGAAACACTTGCCCCGAAATACCTTAAAGCCCTGCATTTCAAAGATCTTCCTTTAAAAATGCTTACATTATTAGTTTTCAAATACAAATATAGGCCTATACACATACAGAAATAAACATCAAAAGTCATAGAGATATTAACAGAATTATGTATATACTTTCAAGTTCATGTATAAAACCATGTATATGTTTATATATATATATCTGAGTATTAAACAGTAGTTTAATATTGGTGACAAAGACTGTAACATCTATTATAATAGTACTTTTTGTACTTATGTTGGATCCAATAACAAATATATTGGAATTTCACTTTATTTCAATTTTCTGCTATGACTTAGTACCAAAGCCCGGTGAAAGAAGAGCTTTTATTTTTCAAGTTGATAAAAAGTTCTCACTGCCTATGCTTTCTGATAAGAACTAATCTTTAGCCAATATTTGTATGCACAATTATTTGTAATAAAGTTTGACTTAGGCCAACAGCCTATCATTCCTAATGAACAGAACTCCAATTTTTACTTTATGAATTTGTTCGTGTACATTTCCTGCTGTAGAAGTTAACTTCCCTCTGTTGATACATATCATGCAGAGCTACATCCATGTTTACAGCAGCTATGTGCAAAAACGGTTAGTTCATTCTTTTTCTCTTTACAGTGTGCTCTTGGGCTTTCTCAAATTCTCTTTTTCCTCTCCTTTCCCTTCCCCTTTCCAACACTTCTTTTCTCCTTCCTCCTCTTTGCCTAGTGTCCTTCTACATAAAGCACAATACAAATGCTTAATAATTATTAAATATTAATAACAATGGCATTAACTGTCTAAAGATTGATGGTTACAAACATTCCTTATTAAATAGCATTGCTTCTAAAGTTCATGTTCTGTCAACCCAAGCTGCTTACCATCCTCCCTTACCACAAGCAGCTGTATTGTCAAGGTTGTTCTGAAGAGTGATAATACAGGTATAAAACAAGGTTTATGGTATTTTCCTATCTACAAAGTCACAGGAAGCTCGAATGTACTCAGCAAATATTGCATAATTACACAGGGCCAGTTAATGTAACACTCCACCCTTTTTTTAAAGTTCTTTCTCTCTCAATATAATACCCTCTACTGTTTCTCTGATATGTTCAAGACAGAGTTAATGAGCTTTGTATTAGCAGTTCCTCTTTTAATAGCTTCTGATTTGTCTGGCTCAGTTGAATAATATCAGGTGATTAAATTTAGATGCATTTAAAAAAATAAAGTGGTACACATTTGTGTAAAAAGTATGTCCATAACATGGGGTATGTTATGTACTTCTAAATAATAAAATAAGTTAATCTTTATTGGACTTTTATTATATTACTTTGACCCTCTCTGGTACTCTTTATTGAAGTATTTTCAAGTGCTTTACTATCTCAAACAGACTTAATATATTATGTGCACAGAATCCTTTGAAGTTGACATTTGCTTTTCTGACCAGCATGCTGTAAAGGAAGTTAGCCAGAAGAACAGGTTCAAGCAGGCATAAAAATCACAGGTTAAAATGCATATTCCTGCACTCTGGTCTATTTCTTCTGAGTAAGAAAAGGTGCAGCAGTTTTTACAAGCTCCCTAGGTGATTCTGAAATAATTGGTCTGAAATAATTCTGAAAATAATTGGTCAAAATAAATAACTTTGAAAACCAATGATCCAGATATTTGATTTTATTTTTAGGTAAACTGCTTAGAAATTTATTAAAATGGCAGTGTAGGGTGGTTACAAAGAAATATTTTTCAAGGTCTCCTTTAACGAGAAAACTGATCACACTTTTTAAAAGTTTATATTTCATTTATTTTGACTTAGGTTTAAATAATCTCAATAGTTAATTTTTGTATAAGAAATCATATCATGTCCTCTAGCTTGTGTGTGTATGTGGGTGCTCAGTCATGTCTGACTCTTTGCGACCCCATGGACTGTAGACCACCAGGTTCCTCTGGTTCATGGCATTCTCCAGGCAAGAATACTGTAGTGGGTTTCCATGCCCTTCTCCAGGGGATCTTCCCAACTCAGGGATCGAACCTCGGTCTCCTGCATTGCAGGCAGATTCTTTACCATTTGAGCTACCTGGGAAGCCCAGCCCTGTACTTTAATTCCAATCAATGATTTCCTCCAGCAGTTTTTATGGGTAACTCCAAGAGAACTCCAGAGAAGTTGCAGTGCAGGTAAAGAGAAATTGTTTGTCTCTGGGTACAAAGCTTCTCTGAGCAGCTCATGCTCTGTACTGCTTTTTAAACTCATGATAGCACCAAGGCTGAAAACCAACACCCTTAAGATAAATATAGCACCAGATTGGAGTGCCTTTAGTAATCAGCAAAGATAAATGTTTAACAGTGTATTCAAAACAAAGTGTTTTATGTTAAATTAAATAGAAGCTAAATACTAATAAAGAACTCTACAAATGAACAATAAAGTAATTAGAGTAAGTACTCACATTAGCAGGATATTGATGTTATTAATGTATTTGATCTTAAAGTAGTAGGCTTATTCACAATTCTCTTCAGTCTACCCCTACTATTTTGTTTCAATCTGAACAGCTTTCTATTAATTATAATCTTTGAGATACTTATTAAATTATCCACATTGATGCATTTTTCTTAAAAAATGATTTCATTCCAGAAAAGAATGTCAAATGTGTTGGTTCNGCAGCCATGAAATTAAAAGATGCTTGCATGACAAACCTAGACAGTGTATTAAAAAGCAGCAACATCACTTTGCCAACAAAGGTCGTTTTGCCAAACATGGTTTTTCCAATAGTCATGTATAGATATGAGAGTTGGACTGTAGAGAAAACTGAGTGTTAAAGAATTGATGGTTTTGAACTGTGGTGTTGGAGAAGACTCTTGAGAGTCCCTTTGCAAGGACATCCAACCAGTCCATCCCAGAGGAAATCATTCCTGAATATTCTTTGGAAGGATTGATGCTGAAGCTGAAACTCCAATACTTTGGCCATCGGATGCAAAGAACTGACTCCTTAGAAAAGACCCTGATGCTGGGAAAGATTGAAGGTGGGAGGTGAAGGGGACAGCAGAAGATGAGATGGTTGAATGGCATCACCAACTCAATGGACATAAGTTTGAACAAGTTCTGTTAGTTGGTGATGGACAGGGAAGCCTGGCATGCTGCAGTCCATGTGGTCTGAAAGAGTCAGACATGACTGAGTGACTGAACTGAACTGAAGTTCTTTGTGATAGAATTTTGGATCATTATACCTCTTTTGGTTATATTCACATTTTTGAACCTTCTCTATACCTGATCTTGGCAGTGTTCTCTTTTCATGCCTATTTTCTTTTGTGGTGAGTGTCAGACTTGTACTGGCCAGGTTATGTAATGGTAGGTTCCTCCTATGTCTTGAATATATTCTTGCTCTAGTTCTCCATCCCATCTTGTTTATGAAACAATACTGTTGGGGTTTTACTGCATACATGATCAACCTTTATCTATCACATATCCAAGGATGTTTACTAGTTCATTTATCATAATAAGTCTTTCAGATATAGGCACTTGGCTTCTCTTTGAATATGTATATACTATGATCCTCTAGACCCAACATGCCATTATTTTTTAAATCATACAGACAGATCATCTATATAATTTAAATCATGAGTTAGCTTCTAAATACTGGCTACTAGTTTTTCATTTGTGGTCATTTGCAAAGTCTGTGAGTTGTCGTGTTGACTGTTCATGGATCTGTCCTTAGAGAACACTGTCATCAGGCTCCTGATGATTAGACAAGTACAGAATAAGTGTATGCAGGTGGTGAGCATGTGCATGCCCAGTGTGTCCAACTCTTTGCAACCCCATGGACTGTAGCCCACCAGGCTCCTCTGTTCATGAAATTTTCCAGGCAAGAATACTGGAGTGGGATGCCATTTCCTCCTCCAGGGGATCTTCCCAACCCAGGGATCAAACCCACATCTCTCATGTTGCAAGCAGATTATTTACCACTGAGCCACCTGGGAATAAGTACTCTGGCTAAAACCCTACAGAGCTAATAGGCTTAGTTTATCCATGCACTGTCCAGTACAGTATCTACCTGCTATGTATGACAATGTAAATTAAGTTATCTAAAATGAAACAAAATATAACATTCAGTTCCCCAGTCACCCACACTGGCCACATTTCAAGGGATCAAGTGCCACTTGTATTAACTGGTAATGACACCAAACAGTGCAGATATTGAACATCTCTATTTTTGTGGAAGTTTCTGTTGGACATTGCTGATCTAGACTATACCCTTTTCAGCATGATAAAGAATGCTTCTTCAAACCCTAACAAAGCTGAAAATAATGACCTTTTTACTTTTGTTCTTTAGTCTTTCAGGACTTGTCATTCTATCATAAACTGCATGAACTTTATAACCTCAGACATTTTAGAAATTAAATACTAGAACTTGCCTACTCAACTGTTTATACATGCCCCAAACATTTTTATTAAAGTCATTATGTCAAGTCCTTGGAAACGTTTGTGTTTTAGTCAGTAAAAGTAGTTTGGGTTGGTAGTTCCATAAGTGGTCTGTGTTGACAAGAGCCATGAAATACCTTTATATTGCCCAGATTAGACCAGGGTCTTTGAACAACTGCTTTGGTTGTTCCATAGTAAATATTATAGAATATTTATTTCTTGGATTTACTCACATTCAGGGAAGTTAGAATGCCAACATTGTTGATACTTCTTTCATTGGAACAAAGAGGGACTAAAATAACCTAAGAGTAACCGAGAAATACACCCTTTGATTTGATTAGTAATTTGATTAGTATTGGGAAATCGGAAAACATTGGTACTGGAACAGAGACATTTGAAGCAGCAAGATTATTGCTCAGTTTCTTGTCATTTTGAATTCACTTGAATTTCAAGGAGACAAAGGTACTTTTTGTCAATAGGTGCATGGAGGCCATGTGTAATGAAAAAAAGTAGGAAATTGTGAATGATGCCATTAGCTTTTTCATTATGACATTCCAATCTGATAGGCAAATTTACCTGAAGTGGGGCTTCCCTCATAGCTCAGTCAGTAAAGAATCTACCTGCAATGCAAGAGACATGGGTTCAGTTCCTGGGTCTGGAAGATCTCCTGGCGAAGGAAATAACAACCCACTCCACTTCTTCTTGCCTGGAGAATCCCATGGACCGAGGAGCCTGGTAGGCTACCGTCCATGGGGTTGCAAAGAGTCAGACACGACTTAATGACTAAACCACCACTATATACTATTTAGACTATAAGACTTCATAATGTAATTTCTTAATTACTGCTAACTATTCTCCATAATTTTTATATGGTACTGTTAAATGCTTAAGTTGATTATGAAATAATACATAGATTTCTTATAGCAAACATATTTGTTTCTCCCCTATTTATTTTTGGTCTGTGTTCATTTTCAAATTTTTTTATTTTACTTACAGTTTCTCCTATTTTTCTATTTGATTCTTTGTTAAAGTTATTATTGGCCTAATTGCATACTATGTCTTATAATTATGTAAATATTTCTAGTACTATGATTGTGTTGGTATCATCACAAGATTGTTTCTCCACAGTGTTTAGGAAATTGGAATGCCAAATTAAAATAGAACAGAGTTCAGAAAATAAATCATAGTTGTTCATTTTTTTTTAGTTATGATATAGAATATATGTTCCTCAGCCCAAAACTTCCACCATGAGAAAGCCCACATAGTGTCAGTAGTATATGTTTTAATGTGAATGTACCTTATCTTTATTAAAAAACTGTGAATTTTTGCACTTTTGAAATGTTAACCAAGTTTCCTGAATATGTATCTCATCCTTTCTCATAACTAATTGGCCTTATAGTTATGAGTCCCTCATAATCATTGTATAACAAATTAAATTATTTATAACCACTAATGAGATCAATTATCTGCCAGCAGGCTGAGAGTAATCTCTTCATAAGAAACAAACTTTATTACTTAAAACATTTAACTGCAGTGTTAGCTCTTCTGTGAGGTTCAGTGAATAGTTCATGTTGAATGAAGGAGAGAAATAAATAAGTATTTTATTCGGTGACATTTGAATTCCATTAGCTTAACACGTTCTCACCTAAAATAGTAGTTCCTAGAACAATTATTGCAGCTTTTGAACCCAGAAAAGTAAAGCCAAGGAAAAGAAAACTGTGTGTATTTTGATATTAGTCCTGATGGAATTAGAGGTGGATTGGAGAAGGACATGGCAACCCACTGCAGTGTTCTTGCCTGGAGAATCCCAGGGACTGGGGNGAAAAGAAAACTGTGTGTATTTTGATATTAGTCCTGATGGAATTAGAGGTGGATTGGAGAAGGACATGGCAACCCACTGCAGTGTTCTTGCCTGGAGAATCCCAGGGACTGGGGAGCCTGGTGGGCTGCCGTCTGAGGGGTCGCACAGAGTCGGACACACCTGGAGCGACTTAGCAGCAGTGGGGATAATGGGGAAGGATGATGGAAGAGAGTCAAGTGCATATTGTTCCCTTCCAGGTGGCTGCTTCTTTGGTTGTGTTGTGCCTGTTTCCGAAGTGAGTATTCCACGTCCTATTGTGGGTTGTATTTTGTTTCTGTTGATGATTTGGGTTTTATTAAATATTTTAATTTCTACTCTGCTTCATTTCCCCACAGTAATGTAGTAGAGAATTGAGTTCTTTTGTTTAAAATTGTGTGTGCAGTTTTTGTACTCATTATCAATTTTTAAAAGATTTAGTTGTGTTTAGTTTCCATAAAATGCAATAACAATGTTTAAGACGACCTTGCACAGTTAGTATTTTCTCTGAGTATTTGAAATTTTATCTATTTCAGTGGTGGAAAGCTTAGTCTGCTTTCTTGCAATAGTAAGTCCTTCAGGCTAAAGGCATAAACTCTGCTAATGAAATATGTTCTATTTCTTTGGACTCAAATTAAGCATCATTTACATGTATTGGTAATTCATTGGAAAAGTTTGGTTGTCAAATAATAATTTCCTTTTGCTTTACAGAATACTTTTTCAAGACAAAGGAAATAGTACTAAGAGTGCAAATAACAGTTATGCAGTGATCATCACCAGCACCAGCTCGTATTATATTTTTTACATTTATGTGGGAGTAGCTGACACTTTGCTTGCTCTGGGACTCTTCAGAGGTTTACCACTGGTGCATACGCTAATCACTGTATCAAAAACTTTACACCACAAAATGCTACAGTCTGTTCTTCAAGCCCCTATGTCAACCCTCAACACGTTGAAAACAGGTACTTAACTAGATGTACAAGATGAAGCTGCTGCTCCTCCATAAAAAGGGCCTATAAGTTGGTTGATTGTGTAGTGATAACATTGGCTTTGCATGGAGGCATTTACCCTTTGTTCAGCTTCCTTATGTTGGGCCTAGACCTGTCTGGTAGTATAAGCTCTCATGTACTGTCACTGTTCGCATTTCTGTTTATTAGAGTAGCACAGTTTGTTAGGATGTGATGCTGATGGGACTGTAGCAGCAGAAGCAGGCCCTTCTGAGTCAAGTGTCCTTCTCTCTTCAGATATTTGAGCAGCTCCCTTCTAGGCATCTTGTTGTCCATGTATAGTGCTATTTAAAAGGGGAGATGATTTGAAGAGATCCAAAAAGCAAAATTCTTTTGCTAATGAAGTATTTTGATGAGATAGAGTAATCTAGTTTCATATAACTGTTCAAAGATAATCCCATAAATTCATTCCAGGTTTTATTTTAAATGGGTGGGGGTATCCCAGATATATTTTGAAAATACTTTTGACACTATCATAGAGGTTGGTAAAGGAGAACAAGCTTTTAGTTATAAGATCAGTAAGGTCTGAGGATCTAATATATAATGTGGTGACCATAATTGATAAGAACTGGAATATTTGTTTATAAAGGAAAAAATAATTTCCAAGTCTGAGAGTTTAGAGTGATTTGTATCTAAAAATCTCAAGATAAGAGTTAACCATCATTTTTTTTTTTCTGGGTAATAACATTTCAATGTTAATATTCAAGAGGATCTTCTGTATATTTATTCTGAAGCCCTAGTGAGTCACTAAAGTCTTGCTTCATTTAGATATACTCATCACCATGGTTCCGTTTTAGAGCTAAGATGTTTTAGACCTAAAAGGGCATGTCCAATTACCTTCATTCAGTGATTTCATTTTTTTCAATGGGAGAGCTGAGCTCCAGAGAAGGTAGGGGTTTTACCCAAGATTCTAGCAGTGAGAAACAGGCAATGAGATATAATGGAAAGAGCATGGGCATTGTTTGAGGTATGTCTTGTCCTCTTAAGAGTGATGATCATGGACAAATTACTCTTCTGAGATTTGCATCCACATCTGTAAAACGAGAAAAGGAATCTTTATCTCAAAAGACCATTGTGAAATGAAACAAGGTCATCACCTTCTGGCCGTTAACATAGCCAACATCAGGTCAATGCCAATTACCCACTCTCATTCCCTTTCTATTGTTTCCCATCTGAAATATACTAAGCACCAGAATGATGTTTTTCTTTTCTTTTTTTACCAAAGTGACTTTCATTTTCTACACAAAATGAATACCATAGGCCACTCCCCCCCACAATTTTGTACTTATTTATGAAAAGGTATACAAATATGATTGATTAAATATGCTAAATAATATATCATTAGTAAGGACTAGGAGATAGTGACAAAAAATTAGCATTGGATAATTCCTACATAAAGGTTTTTGCTGAGTGCTCAGATTGACACAAAATAAATGTAACATGGTCCCAGTGACCTCTAGAAATTTGCAATCTAGAAAAAAGGGATAAAACATGTATACAAGCAACTATACAACATGTATATAATTCTTATAACACGAAAGTGCTGACAAGATATATCAAAGGTATTCAGTGTGCCCAGAGGAGGAAGGGATTAATTTGAACTGGTGCAAACATTGATATGTCCTTGCCAGAGAGGCATTTGAATAGGGCCAGGAAGGAGACAATATTTTTTAGCAAGTAGAGATGAGGGGAAAGGGTTTTCAGGCAGAGGAAACCACATGGGAAGTGCGAAGAAATAGGAGAGAGTAAAGAGTGTTTGAGTCTTCCCTGGTGGCTCAGATGCTAAAGCGTCTGCCTGCCATGTGGGAGACCTGGGTTCGATCCCTAGGTTGGGAAGATCTCCTGGAGAAGAAAACAGCAGCCCACTCCAGTACTCTTGCCTGGAAAATCCCACGGACAGAGGAGCCTGATAGGCTACAGTCCTTGGGGTCGCAAAGAGTCGGACACGACTGAGCGACTTCACAAAGAGTGTTTAAAGAATAAACCAGATTGATTGAAACAGAATGTTTGAAAAGAGGAAGCTTGTTCCTCGGGTGGCTTAAGGTCAAAATCATGGAAGTTATTAAGTATCAAACTAAGAAATTATGACTTTATCCTGCAGTTCGTGGGGGAGGGTAAATTATAAGATTCAATCTTATCAAAAACCATTTGTACAGTATTATGTTATACTTTAATTGTAACTCACCCCTAGGCGATGAGTTCCTTAAGGGCAAAGAGCCCTGGCTGATCCATGTCTGTTATCTCGGTGCCTAGCACTGTGCCCAGCGCCCTGTAGGCATTCCATGTGTGATATTTTTTTCACCAAAGGAAAAAATGATCAGACTTACAAATGCGAGTCTGTAATTTAGAAGACAGGCTGAAGTTAAATTGTCAGTGAACATGGTAGAAAAGGAGAACAAGGCCAAAGAGGGCCACACGGTGGGCAGAGAGGGTTTAAGAACAGCCACAGGTTGTGCTGAGGTGTGTCAGAAAGGTGTGGAAGTTGAAAATTAGGGAGGCTCTACATTACAAAATAAGGGAATGATGAAAGCACAGCCGGAAAATTATCACAAAACTCAGGCTTGTAAGTGTGGGATTATAGTAATAGGAGGGTGCCTATTCCTGACGTAATTTGTGACAGGGCTCTGTTAGAGACGTTGGGGTTTGCGTGAATCTTACAGCAATCTATATTTCATAAAAGTTTACAAGTAGAGACAATAACTTGGACATCGAGTTATTTAGAATCTTTGTACAAAAAGTTTCTTTTTCTTTTTAACCTTAAAAATTTTTTTTTAATTTTATTTTTTGCTTTATTCTAGTTTACAATACTGTATTGGTTTTGCCATACATCAACATGAATCCACCACAGGTGTATTAGAATCCTTGTCGTGTGTTGTCATTCAGTCACTAAATCGTGTCCGACTCTTTGTGACTCCACAGACTGCAGTGCTCCAGGCTCCCGCGTCCTTCACTGTCTCCCAGAGTTGACACAAACTCATGTCCATTGAGTCAATGTTACCATTCAACTATCTTCTCATCCTCTGTTGCCTCTCCTCCTCCTGCCCTCAGTCTTTCCCAGCATCAAAGAACCCTTGTAGAACACTGAAATTGTCTGTAGCCTTATATATCTGATTATGTGTTCATTTATATTTGAGTTCTGAATGGTTCTGCTGTGATCCAAGTTTATCAAATTTTGATATATCTTTTTAAGATTACTAGTTTTTGAAGAATTTTTCTTTACCTTGCAGGTGGGATTCTTAATAGATTCTCCAAAGATATAGCAGTTTTGGATGATCTTCTGCCTCTTACCATATTTGACTTCATTCAGGTTTGTGAAAATAAGTATTATTAAGTGACTTCACTTGGCTGCACTTTTTAAAAGTATTTAGAAAAATTATAAAGAGTAAATTAATTCTTGCTTGTTTTTCATTTGGTTAAGAGTTTGAACTGTGTCTAGAATATGAATCTTTTCAATATTAAAAAAATCTTCAAGATAGTCATAAATTTAGTAAATTTAATAATAAGTCAAAACTGTTTACCTGACCAATGTGTGCTGTTGTGCTAAGTTGCTTCAGTCGTGTCCAACTCTTTGCAACCCCATGGCCTGTAGCCCACCAGGCTCCTCTGTCCATGGGATTCTCCAGGCAAGAACACTGGAGTGGGTTGCCATGCCCTCCTCCAGGGGATCCTCCCAACCCAGGGATTGAACCCAAGTCTCTTATGTCCTGCATTGGCAGGCAGGTTCTTTACCTCTAGTGCCACCTGGGAAGCCCTGACTTGGCCAGAACCTAAGGCAATTCCTCATTTAGATACAATAGCTCTCTACTTAGAAGTGATTTAAGACTTATAACAGACCACTGTCCATGAAGTGTGATGTTTTTGACATTGGCATCACCTTTGATAGATGTCACCTACTTTCAGACAGCCTGGGTTACAATGACAACCAGTCGGTTTCCTGGTGGACTATAGTTTCACCCAATCTCATCCATGAACAACTTTGGCACAGATGGCTAGTTAGCAGTCTCACAGTAAGGACCATAATGCTGAGACAGAAATATAGGTAAGTTTTCAGGCAGGTGCGAGAGGAAGGAAAAATTCAGGATTAGTGAGGATTATCCCTGGGTTATAGATCTGAAGGCATCTCCAGGGCAGGCTGACTCTGAGCATGTGTCCTGGGATGGGGAGATGGTGAAATGGAACAGAGAAGATGAAGGTGACCTAGGGGTAACCACATTACGATTCCATTAAGTGACAGAACTTGAGTGTTGTGAGTTAATAACCTTGGCTATTGAACAGGCTTGAAAGCAGATTCCTGGCTGGCTTGGGTTGAGCCTCGGGGAGTAAATGACAATGCAGTCTCAGTGACCTCCTTGGAGACAATTGGAACAGGATACTGCCCATCTTGGGATGAGTTGCCCTTTCTCCTCATCCCCCACCCTTCCTCCCAATCCCACCACTGAGAACCTGTGAAATAAAATAAAGGCTGCCACTTTTGTGTGTATACACAATGATGTTGGCAGGTGCACACAAACCAGATTGCCAGTTTGCCTCATCTGAAATGATTGGCACAGCCGAACACGTTAACCATTCCAAGTGAACTTTAGTATTTTGAGTTTCCTTCAGTTACTCTGTTTAGGGATATAACTCAGCAGCTGCTGCTGGAATTTATTAAAAAAATGCTTTGAGTTCATCATGTAAAGAAGTGTTGCTCATGTCTTTAATTTCTGGACATTTCTTCCTTGTTCTATGCTTATAAATAACCGGACTGAAATATATTAAATCAGTTAAAAAATGGAACATGGACATCTTGACATAATTGCAAAAGGATTCGTGAATGTTAGCCCTTGCTAATGTTTTCTTTAAAAACTTTTGTAGCCTGCTGAGTATTTTCTGAATCAGTGTAAGATTCATTTCATAAATCCTTTGGGAGAGTTTCTTTTTGAATATGTATTTTATGCATTAGCACTTTTGGACACATGATGATCTCATTCTTTCTCTTACAGTAATTTGAATAGTTTCTGCTCAACTTCTAGTGTTTTGGGGTTCACTAGTTGTTGTCTCATAAGTGATTGGGCAGGGTTCCTTTATGTTGATTTCCCTATTTTGTTTAGAAGAGGGTCTCACATTATGGAACATGATATGGCAATCAAATACAATAAAAATCTGATTAATTTTGATTTTATTTAAAAATGCATGCATTAAAAAGGTCCTTTAAATTGTGAGCTCTGTTGGTTACACTTATGTTCAGGTTAATGAAATTCCTTTCTAGTCACATTTCAGAATCAAGTTTTTCACAGAATAAGGCACACCTATGAATTTATTTTTTCAAAAAAATTATAATTTATACTAACTCTAGTTCTTAACATTTGATAATATTCTGGGAAATTTGCTTTCTGGCTTGGACATTGTATAGTGAAAATGAAAGATCCAGATCCTGTTTTGCAAATAACACTATTTATTTTACCTTGAGTAAGACACTTAATCTCTAAGGATCTCAGGTTTCTAAAATGAGGAAGATGTCTGATGATGATCACTTTCAGTACTAAAGTCATATGCTTCAGATTGTCATACTGGAAATGGACCATAATGTGACAAATTTGAACTTGAAGCCACACAGAAAAAAAATGTATCCTAGCATCCTACTTATCTCTGTGAGCTTCCCAGGGGGCTCAGTGGGTAAAGAATTCACCTGCAATGCAGGAGACATGTGTTTGATCCCTGGGTTGGGAAGATCCTCTGGAGGAGGGCATGGCAACATACTCCCACAATATTCTTACCTGGAGAATCCTCATGAACAAAGGAGCCTGGTAGGCTACAGTCCATAGGGTCACAAAGAGTCAGATACAACTGAACACACGTAGAATTTATCTCTATAAATATCTCTAAGGTTTTTTTTTCATGAAACAGAAGCCTGCACATCTTAGAATGTGCAAATCTTCTCTTTTCAACCTCAAAACCTTTAGGTTTTTTGATTTCTTCTGTCTTAATACAGTGAGCCCTTCTACTTTGATCTCTGCTGTCTTTTACATCTTTCCCCCCCTTATTCATTCTTTAATTCCATTAATCTGTTACTTAAAAATTCTCAAGGGCTATCAATTATGAACTAAATTGCAGATCTGCTGTTCATTGCCTGGTTTTTAAATAGATATTAATCAGTCACTGACTTAATGCACCTTCTAAATGGTTTCGAAGTGATCCTTCATTCTTATTATCTGCTCCAGTTACACAGGCAACACTATGTGCCCTTTGTGTTAGGAATACTTTGAAGCTGTTTTGGGGGGATGAAAATGGTGCCTTGCAGGTTTTACAGTATGTCGATATTTTTTCCCCTAGAATTTTAAGACTTTGATAAGCTCGAATGGGAATTAAGATCTGTTACTCATATTTCCATCTTGTATTTAAGTCTATTTATTTATTTTGCTGTCCTCTCTTTAATACACCTGGTCTGGTATGATTTGTTTCTTATTCACTATGGATTAAAAGCTAGGACAGAATTTGAAGTTTGTGTCATTAGAATACCAAGCATATTAAACTAGCGCCTTTAGTTTTGCAAAAGTGCTAAATTGTTACCTTCTGACCTCAGAACCTAAGGATGACTCTTTACAGAGCAGATCGAGTTGTTTTCCTCAAAGCTTAGACCTAGTTTTTCACTTCTCAGGGATATATTACAAACGATTATAATCAACGGAAGTCTGCTTTGTGACTATTTCTTCACTTCCAGTTTTTCCCGCCTTCTCCATTAGTCTCAAACCTTCTGTTATATTGGTTGGGTCGGCTACACAATTCTTCCTGTTGTATTATAACACAGTTACAATTTCTTTACTAAGAATATCAATCATATCAGCAATAATTAAAAAAACAATGATCACCTTCCCTACCCATTGTTATAATACAAAATCTCTGGATTGGAATTATACGGTAAAAATAGCAGAAAAATGAACATAGTGCCCTTTACAATTGTCAACAGCAAACAGATGAACAAACTGATTCTAGTGAAATAGCTGAATGTTTCCATGCTGCAAATGCAACAGTATTTATCTTTCAGATATACTGGTGTTTAATACAGTGGCCCATTTAAATTAAATTGTAGTTCCTAGTAAATAATGATTGGAAGCTAATTTTTCTGTTTTTTCTGTAAGGCTCTTTTTCTGAGAAATGAGTATCCTCAGTTAAAAAACTGAGACGTTTGCATTGCTGAAGTCTTGTCGTGTAGTAACTTGGATGATTGAGGCTTTCTCATTGTACTGGTGGCTCTTGTAGGACAAGAGCAGAATAGAGAGGACTTTCCTTAAATTGGCTTCCCTGATAGCTCAGTTGGTAAATAATCTGCCTGCAATGCAGGAGACCCTGGTTCAATCCCTGGGCTGGGAAGATCCCCTGGAGAAGGGAAAGGCTACTCACTCCTGTATTCTGGCCTGGAGAATTCCGTGGACTGTATAGTCCATTGGGTCGCAAAGAGTCAGACATGACTGAGTGATTTTCTCTTTTACTTTCCTTAAATTGTTGTTGTCATATGTAGTTAGTCCAGGGTCTGGCACAGCAAAGATTTTTCTGAGTATTTGTTGAACAAAAATGAGTGATGGGCTGGTACTGTAGAATTTGATGATGGACACATTAGAGGTAGAGGTATTTTCTCTATTAAACCTGTCATTGAGATATGATAACCCGAGGCTTTAGATGACAGTAGCAGCCTATTCAAAGAAGATTTATGCAGATGTTACACCCTCATTCATGTTTCCATTTGCCAAAATGTTCTGTATTTCTGCATCAGTTGGAAAGTGTATGTGTCACCCATGGCAGCTGGTAGAGAACTGGATTGTTGATTATCAGACAGATGTTATGATAGGTTTATTTTTCAACCCTTGTAGTAATAGTTACTTTATACTTTATTCACATGGGTTATTAGGAAGCAAATGCTGGCAGATTTTTTTTTTTTTTACTTTTTTATACATATGGTTTTAGTGTAACTTGGAAATATAGAATTTAAGCCTTTAACTTGATCTGAAGAATACCAGTGTAATCTTTGGGGGTGGATAACGTGAAGAACTATCTCTAATGATGGGCTTGACTTAAACACAAAATTCATTTGATAACATATAAGAGAAAAAACGGTCTGATTTCAAATTAAATCAGCCCTACCCCCAAAATCTTCCTTTTTTTTTTTGAGCATCAAGGTTATCTTCAGTTGTTTTAAGGGCCAAGAACAAAAACAAAGGGGAGTAAAATTCAAGTATAATTTTTTTTCAATCTTAAATGTTAATCATCTAGATTCAGAGAAATCAAGTAGCTTACCCATATGACCATTCATGCTAAAATTATTTAAAAATAAAAAGTTTATTTTAAAAGAAGCCCAGCCTAGAAAAAATTACATTCATTTAAAATTTGTCATACAACACTTTAAAGGTATAGGAAGTGAAAATATACTAAGGTACAAGAATACCGTGTTTTCTAAACTTCAAAATGTTATTATGAGCAACCTAAGCAATTTTTGGAATTTTGATAGAACTTATGAAAAATGTGCTTTAATGTGATCACTTTCCCAGTAGGAAGATACCTTCCCTATATTTAAAATGGAACAGAGCGTGAAAACCTTGTTTAGAAAACAGTAACATACCTTGTCCACTTTGCAATCTGGAATATTTACCTATCACTGTGTTTTCCTTGATCCTATAGTTGTTATTAATTGTGATTGGAGCTGTGGTGGTCGTCTCAGTTTTACAACCCTACATCTTCCTAGCTACAGTGCCAGTGATAGCGGCTTTTATTCTCTTGAGAGCCTACTTCCTCCACACCTCCCAGCAACTCAAGCAGCTGGAATCTGAAGGTATGGTACAGCTTGTGACATGCCCACAAGAGCTAGCTGTGGATATTTATCTGCAATTCATCTAGTTTTTCAAAATCTTTTTCCTGTTTTTAAACTCTTGCGTGATATGGCAATGAGTTTTAAAAATGTATATTTCAACTTCGATTCAAGGCCATTTCTGTACATTCTCATCATATATACCTCTCCTGGTTCTTATATTTTGTTAATAAATAATTTTATTATAACAACAAATTTTATTTATTATTTAATAAATAGCAAACTTATTAATAAATAGTGAATTTATTAACAACATTATTATTAAATATTATTTTTGAGAATTTGACCATTGCCTTCTTTCAGATTTAAAATGTAGTGTTAAACCACAAACGCTGCCAAAAAAAAAAATCTAAGTATATAAAAGGAAACAGTAAATTATAAAACACATGTAGATTATTTTTATGAATTAATGACTATGTGACTTCATTTTGAATTTAAAACAAGTATATGGAGTCTTAGGAGGCTGGATGTATGTGATATCTGTTCTTAATTATATAAATTAAAAATTGAAACGATAGTGCCACTATTTCTAAAGGTTTGTCTGTGTTCCTAAATGAGACTGGACAAAGTTCTTTTCAGACACCTTTGCTTTCTCTCCAGGGGTCTGCCTTTTGGTGTACCCCCAAACACTGCTTGAGCTCTTTGGAAAGCTCGTTGTTCAATAACAGCCTTTGTTTAGGTGCACTTTCAGGGGATATATTTCCAGTGTGCTTCTACATTGAAGGTTATTTGCTAAATTAAGTCACACAGACTTTCTTAATTGAGGCATTGAATGAATTGTCTCAAAAGAAAAACATTTTCAGCAGTGATTAAGACTAGTCAGATAAACAATACCCAGTGGTAGCCAAGGAATATGAATTAATAATGGCAACGATTTTATAATAAGTTTCCACTATGGTAGCCAAGTTAAAAAGGAGGGTAACTCATTAAAAAAATAACAGATTCCATCTATCCAAAGTTTGAGCCACAATGAAAAGCCTTTCTATCCAATGACGTCTATTGTTTGATTACTTGTTTGATTACTCTTTAAGTTACCCTTTCTAAAGTAAGAATTTGCATTATGTATTCACATGACTTGCATTGTTCTCTATGGAAATATTTCACAGGCAGGAGTCCCATTTTCACTCATCTTGTTACAAGCTTAAAAGGACTATGGACACTTCGTGCCTTTGGACGGCAGCCTTACTTTGAAACTTTATTCCACAAAGCTCTGAATTTACATACTGCCAACTGGTTTTTGTATCTGTCAACACTGCGCTGGTTCCAAATGAGAATAGAAATGATTTTTGTCATTTTCTTCATTGCTGTTACCTTCATTTCCATTTTAACAACAGGTACTATGAACTCCTTAGCTGTTTAGCTAAGCATTTAATTTAAAGCTTTGTCAGCCAGTAAAATGCTGTGTTCATGTAAGTTAAAATTTTTAGATATGATTAAATAGTTTTTTTTAGTTTATTAATCAGAAATTTGTTAATTGTTGAATGAATGATTTCTTTGAATTAGAGCTATATGAAGTTGAAAAACTGAGATAGATATATTTCATCACAAGTAAAATGAAAACCTATATTCAAGCGAGCTCTTCTAATGAAAAAAGTTGAATTACTGAGCTATAAGAAGTGTTGAGATATATATGTTACAGTGGATGAAGATTCCGAGGGACTGCCAAATTTGATGGGTTGGTTAGTTGTAAGAACAGAATTCCGTTCAAACAAAATGAAGCAAATGTTGGAGAGTTCCAGGAGGGCCTTGTGGGCAGAAGGCACACTGCGCCTCCACGGGAAATGGAACCGTCATGGAGAGTCACACTCAGAGCTTCCCATCTCTGGAGGCCAGATGCCGGCCATGCCCATTCCCTTCTTGGCCACTTCATTCATTTCTCTTTCTCTAAAGACTGGTTTGGCTAATGTCCCAGAGCTGTGCAACAGGGATCTAGTATGGCCTTTCCAGTCAGGACCCTTGAGAGACAGCTGAGTTCCTCTGTCCAGTTACCAAGTATTGACAAGAACAAGAAACAGGCTTATATTGGCTCCGAGATCCATCTGCAGTCCCCCAGGTGCTGAGAGAGTAGTGGATTCCTCACCTTCATTGTTCTCTCAGCCCAAGGCTTTGGGAAATGACTCTGCAAAAGGAATTCAAGGGGGCAGGCAAATGAAGTAAATCCTTAGCAGTACAAGAGTTTGGGGCAACCTTAAAACAAAATAGTTTCTTTTGTGGTTCAGAATTAAACAATTTTTTTCTTTAATTAAGTTATTTGAAACAGGATCCAAGAGGGCTGACTGAATAAGGATTTGTTAACAGTGAAATCACACCAATATATCACGTGCTCTAATGTAATGATTAAGGATCTGATTGAGTCCTGGCTTATTAGGCATGATAGAACATTCAAGAATCAGTATCGCCCAGGACCTATCCATGAAATCAGATGCCCAGCCGGAGTGAATGTTAGCCACACAGCTAGTAACAACCCTGCCTCTGCTGGTCTTCAGCTGTGGTGACTTGTACACTTTAGTCGACTACTCTAAAGCCCTCATTTTTCTCATGTGTAAATAAATACAATAGTGCCTATTTCATAAGTTTGTGGTGAGTATTAAAGTAATAATTTGTGCAAAGTACTTAGTGTAGTGCCTAGTCCATAATAGGTACCCAGAAATCTTATGTTACTTATTATTGTTATTATTTTAAAATTTTATCTTACTCTCATCTTAATATTCAGAATGAGTAATGTTTTGGGCCCTGGATAAATTTTACCTGTTTAAAATAAGTGATTTAGTACTAAAACCACATACCTGTTATCTATGGTTTGTCTTCTATTAGAATAATTATGGAAGCAAAATTTTCAATTCATAATAATAGGATGACTTGTTTCTCCCAATTTTAGAGCCCTGAAATTTTTTTATCATGCATTACAGCTGCAGGGATTGACTCTCAATTAAGACTTGATAACATAAATTCATAATTTAAGGACATTTTATTAGAAAAACTTTAGGTCCATGAATACAGAGTATTTGTAAATTTTAATTAGTGGTCCCCTTTAGCCCTTAACAACTAACTACTCTAATTAAGCATTTGAGTATTGTTCTTCCTATCTGAACTAATCAATTTTTTTAACTCAAAGGGCAGACCCATGAGTTCTGACTTCTCTTTTTCCAAATGGCAGACCCATGAGTTCTGACTTCTCCATGAAACTCTAAGTTCTTTCTTCCCAACAGCATCTGATTGACGGATAAAGTCCTCCTTACAAAGACACGAGTGAAGCACATCTAAACATCTTCTGGATGCTGCTCACACACCTCTCTCCTGCTTTTGACTTCTTAGTAGAGGAACTTATTCAGACACAGAAAGTCTTTCCATTGTCCATTGTAGTCTTTGAAGATATCATTACTTACAGAGTAATAGTAGAAGAGATAAAAATTATATTACCCAACACCAACATCCCCTTCAATATCTGAAGCATTTAAAAAAAGGGCAACTCTTTACTAATATGCAGTCACTCTTTGATTTAAAACATTGCTTGAATACTAACAGGGCATATTATCAATAGTGATGCATGCTGTGGGGAACTGAGATGAAAAATGGTTTAAATTGGCACAAAATCTAAATGTAAGTTTAACATATGCTGTCTTCTAGGTATACATAAAGCGGTTCACAGAAAAGAGAAGTAGCCTAAAGTCTGTTTATGTATTTTTTCCACCTATAGGTGAAGGAGAAGGAAGAGTTGGGATTATTCTAACTTTAGCCATGAATATCATGGGTACATTGCAGTGGGCTGTAAACTCTAGCATAGATGTGGATAGCTTGGTAAGTATTTTTTTTTAACTTTTATGAAAAAAATTCAGACAAACCAAAAAGTGTAGATAATAACGTAAGGGATGATTGTATACCCAGCCCCAGCTTAAGAAATAAAACACTGCAGATGAGTCAAAGTTCACTGTTTGTATCTCTTATTAAACCCATATCTCTTCTTTCTTCCATATAAATAGCCACAGTCAAGATCTAGTGCTACTATGAACATTCTTGCAGTTCTTTGCCTAGGATTTTTCTAGGATAGCCACCCAAGAGTGGTATTGCTGGGACATAGAATTCACCCATGTTCAACTTTGCTAGATGATGCCAAATTGTTCTAAGATCCCTTGTACCAGATTATACTCCCATCAAGAGAGTATAAGAGGGTGGTACAGTGGCTAAGATTCCACGCCCCCAATGCAAGGGGGCCTGGATTTGATCCCTGCTCAGAGAACTGGATCCCACATGCTGCAACTAAGACCCTGTACAGCCAAATAAATAAGTATTCTTTAAAAAAAAAAAAAAAGAGTGTAAGAATTCTCAGAGGTCCATAGTTATTATATACAACACTTGATAATGTCAGATTAAAAAAAATTGAAGTATAGTTGATTTACAATATTGTATTAGTTTTGTGTGTACACCAAAGTGATTCAATGATATGTATTTTTTCAGATTATTTTCAATTATTAGTTATTATAAGATATTGAACATAGTCCCCTGTGGATACTTTGTTGCTCTGTTGCTTATCTATTTTATATATAACTGTTTGTATCTGCTAATCCCAAGCTCCTTTATTTCTCCGCTATTCCTTCCCTTTTGGTACCTGTAACTGTTTTCTGTATCTATGAATCATTTCTGTTTTGTATATAGATTCAGTTGTACTGCTTTTTAGATTCCACATATGGAATATATATATATATATATATGCGCTATATAGCATTTGTATTTCTCTACTGACTTAGTATGATATTCTCTAGGTCTATCCATGTTGCTGGAAATTGCATTATTTCATTCTTTTTTATGGCTGAGTAGTATTTTACTGTGTGAATGAATCACATCTTCTTTATCCATTCTTCTGTCCATGACCACTTAGGTTGCTTCCATGTCTTGGCTATGGTAAATAGTGCTACTGTGAACATCAGGGTACATGTATCTTTTAAAATTAATTTTTATCTTTTTCCAGACATATGCCCAGGAGCAGGATTGCTACATCAAATGGTAGCTCTATTTTTAATTTAAGAAAGCTCCATACTGTTTTCCATAGTGGGTGCACAAATTTACATTCCCACTAATAGGAGGGTGTAGGAGGGTTCACTTCTCTCCACAGCCTCCCCATCATTTATTACCCTTTTGGTTTAGGTTCTTTCTTGACCTTTTGGTTTATGGTCTTTTTCTTTTTCTCTGAGACAGTTGACATGTTCTCAAAATGCACATGTTCATTCAGTTGTTGAAATGTGTATAATCAATTCCTTTCAGAATAAATATCATCATTATAAAATATACCTCTAGGGAAAACCCCAATTTTTTCACACCCTCTTCTTGCCCTTGTGACAATATTTTATTTAACAAAAGCATTTTAATAATTCATTGAAATGTTATTTAACAATATGATTTATAGCAGAGTTTCATTTTAGTTTGACCAGCTCTTTATAGTGACTCTATTTCGGAGAAGGCAATGGCACTCCACTCCAGTACTCTTGTCTGGAAAAACCCATGGATGGAGGAGCCTGGTGGGCTGCAGTCCATGCTAAGGGTCGGACACGACTGAGCAACTTCCCTTTCACTTTTCACTTTCATGCATTGGAGAAGGAAATGACAACCCACTCCAGTGTTCTTGCCTGGAGAATCCCAGTGACGGGGGAGCCTGGTGGGCTGCCGTCTATGGGGTCGCACAGAGTCAGACACAATTGAAGCGACTTAGCAGCATCGGCAGTGACTCTATTTATCTCCTCACTTAGCTCGTATACTTTTGGGGTTGAGTCTTGTAAATGTACTTTAAAATGTTTCTGTTGGAAAATAGCAGGAGAATACTAAGTAAATATTGTACTGGCATCTATTTAATTCTTTGTTCAAACTTTCCTCAACTTTGACATTACAGTTAAAATCCTCATGTACTTCTTTTTCTTTATCTGGAAGCATTGTTCACCTTGTACATGCACAATTCTTTTCTCTCTATCGTATTAATTTCCTTGGTTTATGTAACAGCCTCTACAGCCTCTCTTTGTTTGGTGCCTGTCTGTTTTGCATGTCTAATCTCTATTAAAGTTTCTTTCAAGCTTTTTTATTTAGCTAGTTTTTCACATGGTCATCTTAGACTTTGTGACCTAAGCTTTGACTTTGTTTCTTTCATCTCCTGACATAACAGGATCTTCGCAATAAAGTATTATGTGATAATACAATCTGTGAAAAGTATCAATATTTGGAATTCATCATATTTTTAAAAGTTATATTCTTTTGTTTGAATATCAAAGTGATCATGTTGGTTTGTGTTTTGCTGCCAAATAACGCAAATGGTCTTGCCTGAGTCTTTGTTGGCATTTATCTAGTTATTAATTCCATTTTGCTGCTTCCACCCCTGCAACTGCTACAGCAGTCCAGTAATTTGTTAGTTTTCACCCAGCATATGTTGAAAGTAGGAGGGGAGAGAGCTGTATCCTCGAATTTTATGTTTACATATATGTTAACACTAAAGTTCGTTGTAACCTCGGAAGTAAAAACTCATTTTACTTTATTGAGTTCTGAAATGAATTTAGACCTCAGGTAGGTTTTTTTTTTTTTTTTTTTGCCACATCTTGAAGCATCTAGAATTTTAGTTCCATGACCAGGGATTGAACCTGTACCCCTCCGTTGGAATCATAGAGTCTTAACCACTGGACCCAGGGACATCCCTCCACCTGAGTTTAAAATTCAATAAACAGGGTGTTTTGTTTGACACTTTTAGTTTTTTAGTACACAGGTACCAGGAAAAAAAATTTAGACTTGGAAATAATATTTCATTTACCCATCTGGCTGGGTTGAGGCATGAACGTCAAATGTCAATATAAATATGAAGTTACAAGAATATGACTTTCTTTTTACGGCTCATCCATTCATTTACTCGGGTGCCCAGACTTCCTTAGCTTTCAGCCAGTGAAGATATTAATAATATTTGGATGATAACACTTCCTCATCACAACCTCAGGTAGCTTTGTATTTATGACTAACTACACATCTCCGAGGCTGGCATTCAAAACTGGTCGACAAACCTTTTAATACATTTTCCTGATAAGTTCTCTCTGTTTTATTCCCTAAGATAGCTCTTTATCACCTTCTTGTCTCTTCTCAGGTGCTCTAATAATTGTATTCATTGCATTTTCAGTCAATGATCTTGCTATATATGTCATAGGAAACAAAAAGGTGGAGCCAGAAAGAATTTCTTCCTTTCCACTAGTTGTAACACCGTTCTACACCACTGCTCATATGCTCCAGGTCCCTCTGTGTCTTTGCTCCTATGTAATGCAATTAACTCCTCTTTGTGGTACCTTTCTCCCTAGCATAAAAATACCATCCCTTGATCTAACACCCCTTTTCTTTGACCTATTTTCAGCAGAATTTCTTGAAACATTGCTTTACTCCATGTCATCCTCCCAGTCCTTTCTATCAGTCAGTCAGTTCAGTCACTGAGTTGTTTCCAAATCTTTGTGACCCATGGACTGCAGCATGCCAGGCTTCCCTGTCCATCACCAACTCTTGGAGCTTGCTTAAACTCATGTCCATTGAGTTGGTGATGTCATCCAACCATCTCACCCTCTGTCGTTCCCTTCTCCTTCTGCCTTCAGTCTTTCCCAGCATCAAGGTCTTTTCCAATGAGTCAGTTCTTTGCATCAGGTGGCCAAAGTATTGGAGTTTCAGCTTCAGCATCAGTCTTTCCAATGAACATTCAGGACTGGTTTCCTTTAAGATGGACTAGTTGGATCTCCTTTCAGTCCAAGAGACTCNCTTTCTTTGGGATTGGAATGAAAACTGACCTTTTCCAGTACTGTGGCCACTGCTGAGTTTTCCAAATTTTCTAGCAATTTGAGTGAAGCACTTTAACAGCATATCTTTTAGGATTTCAAATATGGAAATTCTTTCCATACCCTACTTCATTTTATTTCCATCATCCCTCAGACTCATGACTGATATCTTTCCAGAGCCAGCATCTTTATATCTCTCAATCTCTCAATAGTACTTGAAAGGTTGTTGTTGAATCACAAAGCTGGGATTCTTGGCTCCTGGAGGAGAAGAATTCAATCCGGGGCCAGAGACGAGGCTTGATCGCTCAGAGCTTTTGTGTAATAAAGTTTTATTAAAGTATAATGGAGATAGAGAAAGCTTCTGACATAGGCATCAGAAAGGGGCAGAAAGAGTACCCTCCTGATAGTCTTTAGCTGGATGTTGTATAGTCACTAGCAGTCTGTTAATGAAAGAAAGGAATGTCTTCAAACTCAGAATGGCACTAGGGCCCNTGGAGATAGAGAAAGCTTCTGACATAGGCATCAGAAAGGGGCAGAAAGAGTACCCTCCTGATAGTCTTTAGCTGGATGTTGTATAGTCACTAGCAGTCTGTTAATGAAAGAAAGGAATGTCTTCAAACTCAGAATGGCACTAGGGCCCTCACCCATAAGATGCATTTTGGGATAATCTTGGCACCAAATGATTCATCTTGGGTCATAAAATGATTAACTTGAATCTTGAAGAAGGGCAGATTACCATATAAATAGTTTTATTTACATAGATTAGAAGAACAATATCTGAGTATAACATATTGGTTTATCAAGTAGGGTCTGAGCCAAAAGGCAGAACCGACTTGAAGACAGAGTGTGGGGTAAATGCATAGTACATTAGCATAGCTTAAGATAAACATTTTCATAAGAAAAAGGCATTGGTTAACTTCACGTGAAACCAGGTGTCACTATGGCAACACAAAATTTTAAGNAAGGCAGAACCGACTTGAAGACAGAGTGTGGGGTAAATGCATAGTACATTAGCATAGCTTAAGATAAACATTTTCATAAGAAAAAGGCATTGGTTAACTTCACGTGAAACCAGGTGTCACTATGGCAACACAAAATTTTAAGAGAAACCTCCTTTTAAATTTGTATAGATAAGGAAAAAATATCGCTAGTTTGTTTCCTCTTGCTGCTTAAGAGAGATAAAAATGTCTTACACTTGCAAGCTATTTCCTCTGTTTGGAGACCCCTGGCCTTCCTGCCTGATACCCTCTCAGTACTCATGCCATGGACACATCCTTCTTTTTATCCTTTCTTCTTTCACTAGGGTGATGTTATTCACACCCAGTTTTCCTGCTGCCTCACTGGTTCCTCCTTAGTTCTCTTTGCTGACCCCTTATCTTCTTTCAGATCACTAAAAACACCAGCTGTATGCTAGCCTTCTTCTATCTACACTTTCTCTAGCTGTTATAATCTAACTCCACGTTTCTGAAAACATCTCTCAGTGAATCACACATTCACATCTCCAGTTAAGACCACTCCTCTGCTCTTTCCCTCTCTATATATTCAACTACTAACTTGACACTTCCATGTATTTATAAAACACAGTGATAAACGGTCTTCCAGTAGACTTGACATTTTAGTTCTTAAATTCTTGTTTGGAATCTCCTGGAAATATGCTTGTGATATCAAGAGACCATTAAAAGGGAACAAAACTTCTGTTCTGCCTACTAGTTTGTCTAGCTTTAAGGAGTTTGGGAAAAAATTCATCTGTCACCTTATGAACAGTGTAGTATAATAGGTCATGAATAATCCCAGAGATTTTTAAAATAGTAAAATTATCAGGGTCCAACTTAATTCCCATTTAAACTCCCATGTTAAGGGGTTTCCAGTTATTTCAATTGATACCACAGTGTTTTAAAAATTGTTACTTCTAATTCTGTCTTAATTTTAACATAAATTATGTGTATATCTGGCTTCCCTGGTACCTCAGCTGATAAAGAATTCTCTTGCAATGCAGGAGACCCTGGTTTGATTCTTGGGTTGGGAAGAGCCCCTGGAGAAGGGATAGGCCACCCACTCCAGTATCCATGCGTTTTCCTGGTGGCTCAGATGGTAAAGAATCGCTTGCATGGAGGGAGACCTCGGTTCGATCCCTGGGTTGGGAAGATCCCCTGGAGGAGGGCGTGGCAACCCATTCCAGTATTCTTGCCTGGAGAATCCCCACAGACAGAGAAGCCACTACAGACCATGGGGTCACAGAGAGCAGCTAAGCATAGCACAGGACATGTGTATTTATCTCTGTTCATTTCAATTGCAAAGCTTATACTATTCTGTAGATGGGATGAAAAGAGAAGTATTAATTCTTTTTAGCTCCATTCCTCAAGTACTATATGGGTTAAAGTAAATTCAATCTTAAAAAATTTTGTGCTATTAATTAACAAAGTTGTGTCCTTATTGAATTCATAAGATGCCTGCCATTTTTAACAACATAAAGCTTCTCTGTCTCCTATTGTTAACTGTTTAAACTTCATATCTCTTAAATGGGCTTCCTTGGTGGCTCAGCTGGTTAAGAATCCACCTGCATTGTGGGAGACCTGGGTTCAGTCCCTGGGTTGGGAAGGTCCCCTGGAGAATGGCTCCGCAGTCCAGTATTCTAACCTGGTGAATTCCATGGACTGTATAGTCCATGGGGTCGCAAGGAATCAGACACGACTGAGAGACTTTCACTTCACTGTCTTAAATAGTCAGTGTATACCTAGATTTTTGCTTCCATGAATGAGTAAAAATTAAATAAATGAGAGCTAGAAAAGATGCAAAGGTAGTGTTTGAGACTTAGTTGTATCATCCCATCTGGTGACTGGTGAATTGCTCACACTAAGAGCATCATTGTTTGAATGAGACAGTTGACAGTTCATCTATTTTCAGGACTGTCTGCGTCCTGGTGAGCAAAACTGAAATATCTGAGCATATGACTAGTACCCACTTTCTTAATTCTCCAATCGTAGCAGCCAATAAACCATCCCTGTTGCATAGTGTGTTCTTAGTAACACAAGAGGGTGGAAGCCTCCAGGATGAGTAAGGAAGACTGTGCCTCTGTAGGGTTCACATTTAGATTCCAGTTAATGAGTTTCCAGAAAGTTCTTACAAGATTGATGTAATCTGAGAAGAGTTTTCTGTCAATAGAAACTCGCTCTGTTTCTCCTTTGTCCTTTTATTGCCTGTGTTTATTTTGGGTTCCAGTAAAGATCAAGTGACTGATTGTACAGTGACCAATGAGAAACCTGATGCAAGGAGAAGTGGGCAACCTGGCTTTTCTTCAACTCTCAGTTCTGATTCTCTTGGACTGAAAAGAGTTTCTGCCCTGAGAATCTGAGGGGAGGATTCATTTCTTATATTTTTTTTAACCTCCTTTTAATGGCATCTTGATAATATCTTTCTTTGTTTTTCTGTTCTCATGAGTCTTTGGGGGTATATTTTCCACTTATGATATCTGTTCCAAGACTTTGTCCCACCCATCATATTTCCATCCTATAAAGTGGCTTTCTATGCCGTGTTCCACTCTAGCCTTACCACCAAGAAGTTGTGCAGCCTTAGGCAAATAAGTCATAACCTACGTGAGGGCATTTTCCTCCTTTGTAAATGAAACAGTTTGGTTGGAAATTTTTTAAGCTTCTGTTAGTTCTGACATTCTCTTTCGAATCTCTGAGATATCTCCAGTCCTCATTGGCACATATACAGGCACTGTTCCAGGTGCTCTTGGGCGTCGCAGGGGTCTGCCACTGCCCTGAAGCCTCGGGTCCAGTGATTAGGTCACTCACCGCTGCAGTTGTCAGAGTTGATCAAAGAACTCTTAACCAGCGTGTTACTGGAACCAACAAAGACAAAGAAAGCTTCATTAAGATGTTGCTGAGTCTTGAATTGGTAGCAGAGGCTTATGAGAATCTGACAGGATTGGGCGAGTGTAGGAAAGTTAGGGAAATTTGTGGAGCTTTGTGCTTAACACTTAAACTTCCTGGATTTAAAATTTTTCATTTGTACCAAGAAGGAATGGATTAGATCAGAGGTTCTCAACCTGACAGTACACAAGGAACCTTTATAAAAAGAGATTACTCAGGGTCCTCTGAGACTAACTAAAGCAGTTCTCTTGGTTGAGGGCAAAGTGACCAGGCGTGATGTCTGTCTTTTAAAAAGTATTCCAGGTTATTCTGGTATATATAGACTTGTGATTCACTGTATCTGAGGGTCTCTGAGGTTCATTTTCACCCCAGTTTTCTGTGAGTCATGGCAGGGAGCCAGCAAATTTTTCCTGTAAAGGGTTAGGTAGTACCTTTTTCAACATTGTGAGCTATGTGGTCTCTATGCAGTTATTCAGCTAAACTTGTGTGTGTGTGTGCACACGTGCACACACTCAGTCCTGTTTGAGTCTTTGTGATGCCATGGATGTGGGCTCTCTGTGAGCCCACCAGGCTCCTCTATCCATGGGATTTCCCAAGCAAGAATACTGGAGTAGATTGCCATTTCCTTCTCCAGGGGATCTTCCCAACCCAGGGTTGAACCTGCATCTCCTGTAGCTCCAGCATTGGCAGGTGGATTTTTTACCACGGAGCCACCTGGGAAACCTAAGCTTTTGTAGGGCAAAGCTAATGTAAACAAATGGATATGGTATGATTTGGCCATTGGGCCATAGTTTTGCTCACCTCTGGTCTATGGGATAGAATTTACTTTGGAACTGATGGACTATCAGCAAATTGTTTTTATCCTGTATATCAACCAGTGACAAATATAAATCTGAAAGATATGTAAAGAATGGTGCTTAATGATAGAGAACTTGGGAAAGTTGTACTGTTTCAAAGTTAAGATGCTTAGGAAAAAATCTTAGTAAAATAGTCAAAACCTTGGGAAAATACAGTTCTGACTGACTTGTTAAGGGCTCTAGGAGCATAACTAATTGGTGCAGAAAGATAGATCAGAGTTTCAAGAATATGTTTTGGGTAGAGAGTCTTTTTCCATGATAACCACTATCTCTTAAGTCTATATCCATGGCCTAAAGATTAGGCTAATCACTCTAACATGGCCTTGGGTCTCAGGTCACTGTCAGTTGACTCTTGTCCGTTGCTTGATGAAAAGCATCTAGTTTGGGCCTACCAGGAAGAATCTAAGATTTAAAACACTTTAATCCTCCCTTTTATGTACTTCACATTTTGAAAATTTCTCTTGCAAAATGTGTGATGTTTTTCACATGGTGTCAGTTTTCTATTAATAGATGATTGTCTTCACATTTAGTTATTGTAATCTTCCTGTAACCACCAGTTATGAACACTCTTTACATTGCCAGCCAGATCTCAGGCTTTTGCAATATATATTCTATTATCATGGCTTTGTGGGTGTTACATGTAGTTTAGGTGCTAATGAACAAATCTGATGGCCTGGTTTCCAAACAACCAAAAGGATGAAAGGAAATAGAACAAATATTTCGTGCAGGGAAAAGAGTCTGGTTTCCTGACTTGCCCTAAAAGAGGCCTTTAAGCCTTTTCTTGCCTCTTTGTTAACAGAAGGTGAAAAGGAAAATCAGGAGTCATTTCCTCTTTCACTAAGTATATCTGTTACAAAGTAAAGTTGAGATGAGGCTGTGGAGCAGTCTTTCCCCAAAAGACTTTGTTTTCCTGATGCTTAGATAAGTAATTCAGACATTGTCATAAAGATAATGAGATTCATTTTTAAAAATGGGCTCAGGAGAATTTTTGAGTATAATACATGATATAAATAATCATGCCAAAATTTTAAATGAGATGCTTCTTAAGCAAAAACCCCACTTCAGACTAAGCTCCAATTTTGTGGAAAGTCTATGCAAATTATACTAAGTTTTCCTCTTCACATGAGGAAAACTTGATGATTTGATGTTTCAGTGCCTGAGTCTCATTTTTGGCTTCATCATTTACTTCTTAAAATCTAAGACACGTGCCCCTAACCTAAGCTGGTAATGGCTACATTGAGACTTCGCTGTCAGTGAGCTAGACAATGATACCCCCTCATTCCTCTATAGAAAACACTTTTCTGTGCACAGAAGCAGCAGCTTCAGGTTAAAGAGTTTGCCCAACTCCATCTATAGAACTCTGAAAATGGTCAAATCTGAATTTCCATCCAGTTCACCTACATAGCTGGACAATGGCACAGCAGTTTTTATAAATCACCTCAAAATATTTAGACATCCCAAATTAGAGATAGTATTCAGTTAGGTTAAAAAGATTAATGAAAACAAGTAGATGAGACTAAAAATAATTTGATATGTTATAACGCCCTTCTGATCCAAATAGTAATGTATATTTTTAGGGTGAGAGCTGAGGCTACAACTGCAGCCTGGACTTCCTGCTAAGTTATAGCCCTGCCATTCTCCCTACTCAGAAACTGCTTTCTGCATGTGAGGTGGAACAATGGGTTAATTCATTATGAACAGAGATTTATTAAGGGACTGCATGATGCTAAACACTTGGTGGGGAAGATATATAAACAGTGCTTGAGTAAGTTCACTGTAATAGGCACAGTGGATTTAACTGAAGCCCCTTAGATGTAAGCTTACATTCTGCCACTTGCATGGAACCTTTTGAAGGTCCTATACTTCATTTTCTATGCAGAATTTTGTTTCTTTTTCTTTTTTCTCTTTTTTTGAATATTGTTCCCTGTGTTATATAGTAAATCCTTGTTGCTTATTCTTTTTATATATAGTAGTATGTATCTGTTAATCCCAATTTATCCCCCACTTTAGTAACCATAAGTTTGTTTTTTGTATCTGTGAGTCTGTTTTTGTTTTGTAAATAGATTCATTATATTTTTTTAGAATTCACATACAAGTGATATGATATAATATTTATCTTTCTCTGTCTGATTTCACTTGGTATCATAATCTCTGTGTTCATCAGTGTTGCAAATGACAATATTTCATGTTTCATCCTTTTTATGGCTGAATAATATTTCATTGTATTGATGTCTTCTTAAGACCTTCTCTTAAGAAGATCCCACATTACTTACGTCTCTGTTTCCACCACACCTGGATCTATCCCTGATGGATCTTTGGTTGTTAAATCAAGTGTAGAAGCTATATGACTACTTGTNCTCCAATTTTGTGGAAAGTCTATGCAAATTATACTAAGTTTTCCTCTTCACATGAGGAAAACTTGATGATTTGATGTTTCAGTGCCTGAGTCTCATTTTTGGCTTCATCATTTACTTCTTAAAATCTAAGACACGTGCCCCTAACCTAAGCTGGTAATGGCTACATTGAGACTTCGCTGTCAGTGAGCTAGACAATGATACCCCCTCATTCCTCTATAGAAAACACTTTTCTGTGCACAGAAGCAGCAGCTTCAGGTTAAAGAGTTTGCCCAACTCCATCTATAGAACTCTGAAAATGGTCAAATCTGAATTTCCATCCAGTTCACCTACATAGCTGGACAATGGCACAGCAGTTTTTATAAATCACCTCAAAATATTTAGACATCCCAAATTAGAGATAGTATTCAGTTAGGTTAAAAAGATTAATGAAAACAAGTAGATGAGACTAAAAATAATTTGATATGTTATAACGCCCTTCTGATCCAAATAGTAATGTATATTTTTAGGGTGAGAGCTGAGGCTACAACTGCAGCCTGGACTTCCTGCTAAGTTATAGCCCTGCCATTCTCCCTACTCAGAAACTGCTTTCTGCATGTGAGGTGGAACAATGGGTTAATTCATTATGAACAGAGATTTATTAAGGGACTGCATGATGCTAAACACTTGGTGGGGAAGATATATAAACAGTGCTTGAGTAAGTTCACTGTAATAGGCACAGTGGATTTAACTGAAGCCCCTTAGATGTAAGCTCACATTCTGCCACTTGCATGGAACCTTTTGAAGGTCCTATACTTCATTTTCTATGCAGAATTTTGTTTCTTTTTCTTTTTTCTCTTTTTTTGAATATTGTTCCCTGTGTTATATAGTAAATCCTTGTTGCTTATTCTTTTTATATATAGTAGTATGTATCTGTTAATCCCAATTTATCCCCCACTTTAGTAACCATAAGTTTGTTTTTTGTATCTGTGAGTCTGTTTTTGTTTTGTAAATAGATTCATTATATTTTTTTAGAATTCACATACAAGTGATATGATATAATATTTATCTTTCTCTGTCTGATTTCACTTGGTATCATAATCTCTGTGTTCATCAGTGTTGCAAATGACAATATTTCATGTTTCATCCTTTTTATGGCTGAATAATATTTCATTGTATTGATGTCTTCTTAAGACCTTCTCTTAAGAAGAATCTCCCACATTACTTACGTCTCTGTTTCCACCACACCTGGATCTATCCCTGATGGATCTTTGGTTGTTAAATCAAGTGTAGAAGCTATATGACTACTTGTGTTATAGTCATATTTATTTTCTATTTGAGCATGCCTTCCACCGAGTAGAAGGAGAAACCTCAACGAATTCAGAGATCTTACTAGAAATGACTCTATAATCAACTGTGAGCAGAGTTTACAGGATACCAAGACACCGGGGGAGGGGGTGTCTGGCCCTAGGCTGTCCCTTGTGCTCAGTGGCTCAGGGCTGTCTCTGACCTAGAGGCGTACAGTCCAGGTACATTGGGTCTTCCTTCTGGTCCTGACTGTTAGCTCTCCCTTGGTGAGCCTGCACTCTCAGCTGCTTCCACATCCCTGAGGAATGGAAGACCCTGAGGGGAGTCAAAGCATTGGGATTATTTGGCTCCCCCTCACCATCATTCTGGAAATACAAGAAAATCCGAAGCTATGTCAAGTTATTTATGTCTCAACATGCCATGAAAGCATGTCCACTCTTCATCTCCTATGCCATACAGGCCCTGGAGGCTTCTCTAAGCCCTGCCCCATTCCTGTATCCACCTTCGAACTGAGGCACAGGCCTCCGAAGTTCTAAAATCACTCAAATCTACTTGAGGAGAGAACCACAGTCAGTTGCAAGGCAGTGCTTCTTTTTAGAGGAACTGGTGCCTCAGCCCAGGTTGAGGAGAGAAGCCATTTCTCATCCATCGGATCACCCTTAACTACTGGTTTTTACATAAACCCTGTCCTTCAGGCTTGTGTCCTTCAGGTTTTGGTTTTTGAATCTTAACAGGCAATATTCTTGTGGCTCACAATTTTTGAACTATCAGTCTCTGACTACAAAGGCATTTTTTTTGCAACTTGCAAGACCAGAAATGATTTTCTGTGCACTGGTCTATGTTCCTTCTCCTTTGAGAGGCAGTGGAAGTAATGTGCGAGTTGGAGAGCCTGTGAGGCACGGGGAGTGAGTAATTCATAATATTATCTGGCCACTTCATCTGTTCACTATTTCAGTGGCTGAAAACCTAACCATAATGCAAGTGTCTGCATTGGCCACCTTTCCTTCCTGTCAGAAAATACTTTAACCCATTGAGTTGAGTGAATGTTCACGAGTTGTAGATAAGTGCCTGTTGTTATGATGAACTTGTTCTTAGTCAGGGATATTTGAGCATGCTGTGGATAACTATAATAACCTGTCTTGGGGTCACTTTAAGCAACTAGATTATATGAAAGGTGATGAGTTGAAAATTGTATTTTCTCAATTTGATAGGTGCATTCTGTATACCCTAGCTGACATTAGAAATTCTAGATTCAAAAAATAAAACAACAACAAAAGAAGTCCTGGGTTAACCCTTGCTAATAAAGAATGTAATTTGCTGTACTCAGACAAATGCTTACAAAGAAAAATTGTGCATGACATTTTAGTGCTGTGAAAATAGTAGTTTTGATGTCATTTTCTAATAATAACACATGTAATTTTGAGTAGTTTTGATAGCAATATTTAAATGTTTTTTGATGCTTGAAAGTGTTAAAATGGGATGGATTTTTGTTATACAGTTCCTTACTTGACGTGCTAAAGCACTTAACAAAGACTAGTATAGAAATCTTCACAGCACTGACATGCAGAAATGTCAATAGTATATTTCAATTCAAATTTAATAAAACTGAGTCAGGATTTAATAAACTCTGAAAATCACCTATAATTTGGAATTTAAAATATTGTGTCAGAGGAATAATTATAATATGCCATTTATTTCCTCCTGAGTTATTTTTGATGGACATTGGCTTTGGATATTTTTCACTTCCATTTCTAGGGGGTTTTGGCTTAAAAGGATTCTCTTTTTGAATCTCGAATAATTATTGAAGATAATTTGAAGATATATTTAAGATGAGGGAAATTGAAGCACCCAATTACTAGATAGAATAAAGCTCTTTATCAGTCTTTATCAGTGCATGTGAAAACAGGCAGTGCTATTAAGATTTTCTAAAATGAAGCTTTAAATGTTCAATTAAGGATAAATATCTGAACTTCTCTGATTCATCTATGAGTCATTTCATACTAAAAATGAAGAATTCTTCCCATTTCACCTTTTCATAATGAAAAATAGAAATAATAGAAATGAATGCCCACATCATTTCATCTCATCTTTTTTTTTTACTGAAAGAATTATTTCTTATTAATATCTAAATAACTATGATGATAATAAATTAACATTGTAAAGAAGAAGGTTAAATTCTCAACTGGCTAAAGGCAGAATCAGGAATTACTTTTAAGACAAAAAATTTCTGTCTAGTAAGCTGTTAATGGAGTACCTGGTGGCTCAGTGGTAAAGAATCCGCCTGCCAATGCAGGAGATGCAGGTTCGATCCCTGGGTCAGGAAGATCCCTTAGAGAAGGAAATGGCAACCCACTCCAGTATTGTGGCTTAGGAAATCCGATGGACAGAGGACCCTGCTTGGCTACAGTCCATGGGGACACAAAGAGTTGGTCACAACTGAGCACACAGGTACACTTACTTTAAATATTTTCAATTATGTATTGGATGCCTATTATATGCCAGGCTGTTTTAAAAATCACTTTCCAAATTTTGTAAATTATAATTGTTCAGAGAAATATGCTGTCATTAAAGAATTTAAGCACTAGTGCAAAATAGTTGAATTTTATAATGCCATTTGCAGCAACATGAGTGCGACTAGAGATGATCTCACTAAGCAAAGTACATCAGAAAGAGAAAGACAAACACCATATGATACCATATGTGGAATCTAAAATATGACATAAGTGAACTTATTTACAAAACAGAAACAGACTCACAGACACAGAGAATGGATTTATGGTTGCCAAGGGGGAGGGATGGATTGGGAGATTGGGGTTAGCAGATGCAAACTATTATATAGAGAATGGACAAACCGCAAGGTCCTATTGTTGCACAGGAACTATATTCAATATCCTGTCATAAACTGTAATGGAAAAGAATATGAAGAAGAATTTGTATACATTTGAATAATTGAATCACTTTGTTGAATACCAGAAACTAACACAACATTGTAAATCAACTATACGTCAATAAAATTTTAAAAATAAATTAATTTTTTAAATGGTTGAATTTCAAATACAGCCCTTATACACAGTCACATTTTGCTTAGCAGTGGACATTGATCTTTAAGTAATTTAGATTAACAATGTAATATTTAACTACAGATATATGCCAGTGATTTCAAATTTGTTTGAAGATTATTGTGAAGTTATTAAAAATTTACTGAGCCTCAGGAGTCCACTTACCACCCAGCTGACAGAATTGTTGATAGTTATTAATGCACTGCAAGAGTAAGGAAAGCATTTTATATAGTGATTTTGAAGTTTGAAACATTTTATTATAACTTATCAGTTGTAGAACATTGTACTACACAATGGTGAAAAAAAGTTTCCCCTTGACATCATCTATTCCATTGAGTAAAGTCTGAGTATTTATGTGTGGCTTGCATAACTGAGAGTTAAGTGATCACAAAAATAAACAGGTTTCTAAAGAGCCCATTTATAGAAATCCTAGTTAATTCTCTTGGTTAAGCTTTTAGTTCTATCCAATTATTTCCTGTTACTTCATTGAGAAACCTAACAAATAACCAACTGACGACTAGCTAGTATCACATCCTACAGTTATATTTTAGGAAACATTAAACTAATTTTGATATTCTCTGCAACTCTTAAAAAATAAAATATTATTTTTATTTCAGATGAGATCTGTGAGCCGAGTCTTTAAGTTTATTGATATGCCAACAGAAGATGGTAAACCTAACAATTCATTCAGACCATCCAAAGACAGTCAACCCTCAAAAGTCATGATCATCGAGAATCAACATGTGAAGAAAGATGACATCTGGCCCTCAGGGGGCCAAATGACTGTCAAAGACCTCACAGCAAAGTATATAGATGGAGGGAATGCCATACTAGAGAACATATCCTTCTCAATAAGTCCTGGCCAGAGGGTAAGATTTAAACATTGCTTGCTTTGTTAAGGCAATGGCACCCCACTCCAGTACTCTTGCCTGGAAAATCCCATGGGTGGAGGAGCCTTGGTAGGCTGCAGTTCATGGGGTCGCAAAGAGTCGGACACGACTGAGCGACTTCACTTCACTTTGCTTTGTTAAACCTGTGTTCAGTAAGTGAACACAGTAGCCTAAAGCCTAAAGCAGTGTAGCCTAAAGCAGTGTGTGGGCAGAATCCATTTGTAATTCTTATTGTTGACTAGGACCAATGTTGAACACAAATATTTTCAGCTTATTATATGGAGTCAGTATTGTTTCATGTGAAATTTATTTTGCAGAGTCCTGAGTCTGTATAATGGAACAATCTTATTTTTTTAATTGGAGTATGCTGCTGCTGCTGCTGCTAAGTCGCTTCAGTCATGTCCGACTCCGTGCCACCCCATAGATGGCAGCCCACCATGCTCCTCTGTCCCTGGGATTCTCCAGGCAAGAATACTGGAGTGGGTTGCCATTTCTGTCTCCAATGCACGCATGCATGCTAAGGTGATTCAGTTGTCTCCGACTGTGCGACCCCATGGACAGCAGCCCACCAGGCTCCTCTGTCCACGGGATTCTCTAGGCAAGAACACTGGAGTGGGTTGCCATTTCCTTCTCCAAGTTATTGGAGTATAGTTGCCTTATAATGTTGTGTTAGTTTCTGTTGTACACCTAAGTGAATTAATTACATATATACACTTCCCTGGTGGCTCAGACAATAAAGTGTCTGCCTGCAACGCGGGAGACCTGGATTCGATCCCTGGGTTGGGAAGATACCCTGGAGAAGCAAATGGTACCCCACTCCAGTACTCTTGCCTGGAAAATCCCATGGACAGAGGAGCCTGGTAGGCTACTGTCCACGGGGTCGCAAAGAGTCAGACACGACTGAGCGACTTCACTTTCACTTTCTTTCATACACATATCCAACTTTTTTTAGATTGCTTTCCCATTTAGGTCACCACAGAGCACTGAGTAAAGTCCCCTGTGCTATACAGTAGATTCTCATTAGCTGTCTATTTTATATACAGTAGTGTATATGTATCAGTCTCAATCCACCGGTTCATCCCATCTCCCCTTGGTAACCGCAAGTTTCTTTGCTATATCTGTGACTCTATTTTTGCTTTGCAAGTAGTTCATCTGTACCCTTTTTCAAGATTTTGCATTTAAGAGATATTATAAAATATTAATCTTTCTCTTTCTGACTCATTTCACTCTGTATGATGCTCTCTAGATCCACCCATGTGGCCACGGATTGCATTGTTTTAGTCCTTTTTAAGGGCTGAGTAAAACTCCATATATATTTGTAACACATCTTCTTTATTCTTTCCTCTGTTGATGGATATTTAGGTTTTTTCCATTTCCTAGCTAGTGTAAATAGTGCTACAGTGACATCGAGGTGCATGCATCCTTTCAAATTATGGTTTTCTATATAGAAGGATGAAATTAGAACACTCCCTAACTACATACACAAAAATAAACTCAAAAAGGATTAAAGACCTTAATGTAAGGCCGTATACTGTAAATCAGAAAAAACATAGGCAGACTATTCTTTGACATAAATTGGAGTAAGATTTGTTTTGATCCACCCCTTCAGTTCAGTTCATTCACTCAGTCGTGTCCGACTCTTTGCGACCCTGTGAATCACAGCACACCAGGCCTCCCTGTCCATCACCAACTCCCAGAGTTCACTCAAACTCACGTCCATCGAGTCAGTGATGCCACCCAGCCATCTCATCCTTGGTTGTCCCCTTCTCCTCCTGCCCTCAATCCCTCCCAGCATCAGAGTCTTTTCCAGTCAGTCAACTCTTCACATGAAGTGGCCAAAGGACTGGAGTTTCAGCTTCAGCATCATTCCTTCCAAAGAAATCCCAGGGTTGATCTCCTTCAGAATGGACTGGTTGGATCTCCTTGCAGTCCAAGGGACTCTCAAGAGTCTTCTCCAACACCACAGTTCAAAAGCATCAATTCTTTGGTGCTCAGCCTTCTTCACAGTCCAACTCACATCCATACATGACCACAGGAAAAACCATCGCCTTGACTAAACGGACCTTAGTCGGCAAAGTAATGTCTCTGCT